>JAPCYS010002244.1:0-82326 GCA_028641055.1 Alopecurus myosuroides | reverse complement strand
AACATGTGCGTCGATGTTGTGCTTGGTACAGAGTCGTCCTCGACTCTCGTTCCATCCATTTGTGGGCGGGAGAAGTAGTGTTGACGATGAAGATGTCGTTGAAGTTGAGCCGCTTGTCAAAGATCATGTGACGGTAGGCTCGTAGTGGAGGTGGTCGAAAGGTGATGAAGATCATGAAATTTTCCTCCTTGGATGGTTGAGGATGATCTTGCGAGGCGGTGTAGTCGTTGAAGTTGGGCCTCTTATCGAAGGTCATGCCAAGGTATGCTCGTGGAGAGTGTAGTCCAAAGGCGATGACGATCTTGACATGGTCCTCCATGGGTGGGTGAGGATTAGCTTGACATGATATGTAGTCGTCGTCGAAGAGCTCAAGAGGGTGTTGCTCCATGGGTTGCGGAAGCGGTAGATTGTAGATGAACTTGACGTTGGTTGCGTTGTGGTGGATTCTCTTGTCGAAGTCCATGTACATCTTGGTGGTTGGCATGTAGTCGTGGTAGTCATTGTCGTTGACGCGCTTGTCAAACTCCAAGTGCATCTTGACGAAGGGGATGTAGACGTGGTAGTCATTGTCATTGACGCGCTTGTCGAACTCCATGCACATCGTGACATGAGGGATGTATGCGTAGACGTCGTTGATGTCGAAGTGCTTGTGACGCGCCGTGTAGATCTTGACTTGAGGAGTGTGGATGGAGAATGCCTTGTCGTAGAAGCTCTTGTCAATCTCCATGTGGATCATGATGAGCGGAACGTGCTCCTTCCAACTCTTCAAGTCGGTGTCGATGTTCATGCGTTGTGGAGAGCCTTGTATGTGGAGAAGTCCATGAGGTCGAGGATGCTTGATAGGGTCACCAAATCTCTGCAAAATAGACAACAAAGATGGAGAGAAAGTTGGTAATCCGTTAGTTTCGATAAGCACACATGGGGTTTTGCTCTCAACTCTCATCTCACTATTGGTGGCTATCATGGCAATGTATCTAGGAACACTCATGCTTTTTCCACTCATTATGGGCTTGTGCCTCTCACTCACGTGATGGTGGATCTCTCTCTCACCACTCATCTCACTAGAAGCTTGAGAGGGGACACTAGAAGGCTCCAACGTCTTGGCACAAGATGTGTGCGGGTTTGTCGAAGTCGTTGCATTGCTTGGAGTCGGTAGTGTCATAGCATGTGGCGAGGAGGACTCAATCATCTCATCTCTTGGGTTGATCTCCAAGTGTGGAAAGGGTGGTTTTCTTGGAGGAGGAGGTAGGGTCATGGCTTGTGTCGAGGAAGGCTCCATCATCTCCGTGATGTGGTAGTGTAAGCCATGCCTTGTAGCATCCTCAAATGGTTGATGATGATGATGATGAAGATATCCTTGGCTAGAATGGTGGTTTGAGCGTGGCCTTGTGGAGGTTTGCATGAGAGGCTTTGAAGTCAAGGGGAGTGTGTCACCCAATTCATTGTTACCTCCATCAATGATAGATGAGCCATTGACGCCGGCTCTAGAGAGGTTGCATCGTTGGTCCTTATCTTGAGGATAGGCTTGAAGAACTCGTGTCATCACTCGTGATGAATTCTTGGCCTTATTGCAATAGACGCTTTCGTCACCATTGGTTGGCATGTCCAAGGAATTGAGAGCTAGTTGGTGCAAGGCATAGTATTGGCCTTCACTCATATAGGCATGGTCACCATTTTGGTTGGCAACCATGATCATCTCATTGGTAGCATTGGAAGCTCTCTTGTGGATGGTCGGAGTTGGCACTTGTGTCATTGGAGACGAAGAAGAAGAATGCCTTAGAGATGATGGCAAGGGATGAGCCTCTTTCACAATGTGACATGTATCAACGTCTTCATCATAGAGTAGTGTAGCGGTATCCTCATGCGCATGGTGATGTCGATCTTGTGTCATGGGAGGAATAGCTTCACACTCTTGATGTTGTTGTTGCGCTTGTGGCGAGAAAGGAAGCTCATGCTCTCGATCATGAAGGTCATTGTCCTTCCTCAAAGAATGTCGCTCATGGAAGTTGTGGGTTGGTGTTGATGGTGAAGTATCTCTCGCCTCTTGTCTCGATGAAGTAGTGGTATCATAGTGTCCATGGCGAGGATGTTCTTGATCCTTGTCGAAGGCGGGGTGCGAATAGAAAGCACAATCTTGGTGAAGATGAGGTGGAGGCTCCCATTCCTCATATGGATGATGACGCTCATGGTCCTTGCACCTTGTAACATTGAGGCAAATGGCGCTCAAGTCGTTGTCTTCATGGCCTAGATGATGTGGTGCTTCATCCAATATGGGAAAAGAAGAATCATGGATAGCATCTCCATTTGCTTGATGGTGATGAGGTCGCTCATGTGGGTCCTCATCAAAAATAGGAAGTGAGAGTTCTCTTGGAGCATCTTCACTTGCTTGTTGTTGACATGGTCGCTCAAGAGGTTCCTCATCAAACATGGGAAATGAAAGATCATGAGTAGCATCCGTGCCTAGTGGTGGTCGAAGTGGGCGCTCATAGGGGTCTTCATCAAAGAGAGGAAGTGAGAGATCATTTGTCGCATGCCCACTTGGTTGTTGATGATGGTGGTGCTCAATGGGGTCTTCCTCGAAGATGGGGAAAGCCAAGCCATAGGGAGCATTCGCACTCGCTTGATGTTGAGAAGCTCTCTCATTTGGGTCTTCATCAAAGATAGGCGGTGCAAGCTCATGTGGGTCATCCTCGTTGGTTTGGCGATGGCGATCATGATGGAGAGGATGGTGCCGATGGTCATTATGGTGGAGTCGAGGGAGGCATTCACTAGAAGCCATGTCGAGGGCACCTTCTTGATAATGGCCTTGGTCTTGGTGGTCATTGTGGTGGTGACACACATTTTGCCTTGGAAGCCTTGAATGTGGGCAAGCACCATCCACGAAGCCATTTAGACCAATGTCATGAGTCGAGCTTGGAGAAGGTGGGTGATGAAGAATATCCGGTCGTAGAGGGTGATCTTGAAGAGGGTCACCACGGCCTTGTCGGTGTCGAGGTCGAGGTAGTGGTGATGGCGAGCAATGCTCAAACCAATGTCGTCGCAGAACTTGTGGTGGAAGATGCGGTGAGGTGGATGTACCACTTTCTTCCATATGACGGTGATGATCATGGCGACGGTCTTGGTGATGAGCTTGGTGGTGATGGATCGAAGTTTGTTGACGATGGAGCTTGCGGCGTTCCCGCACCTCATGTGTGGGATGACTCCAAAAGTCATTTGGATGACTTGGCTTCTTGGCCTTCTCGCTAGATGGGGCCTCGATGGTGTCCTTCTTGTGGCGCCGTCTTGATGTTGAAGGAGAAAATCTTGACGTTGCCAACTTGTCGGATTTCTTGTCGTTGCGCCATCTTGAGGTTGAAGGTCGTTGTCTTGTCTTGGCCTTGGCATTCTCCTTGGAGTTCCTTGGTGGTGAGCATGAACCATCGGACATATGATAGCTTGGCCCACGAAGCTTGGAGAGGAAGTTCTTGTAAGTGAGCTCATCCATGTCGGAGTCGAAGTAGCTTGTGGAGTCGTTGTCGGTGTCGTACTCCGTCATGTTTGTGGATGCGTTGTCGGTGTAGTATGGCTCCATCTCGTCATCCAAGCTTGCGGTGTCATAGTTGTAGTAGTGGTTCATGTCGTTGTAGCTCATGGAGTCGAAGTTGGCGTGGTTGTTGTGGTGCTCCTCCATGTCAATGATGCTTGGGGACGAGTAGTCGGTGTAGAGCTTGACGTTGTGGTCGTACTAGTGGTGGTGATCCACCATGTCATGCACGTAGTAGTGGTCATCCACAACGTCGTGCTCGTAGGAGTGGAGGTCCATGTCTTGCTCGTTGTAGTCGTAGTGGTCCATCATGGACTCGTCATGGTCATCATGGCCTCCATATGATCCGCTCTCGCTACACATGGTTACTCACAAGCACAAGTGTATATATAGAGTGTGTAGACCTAATAGCTCAAACCTCACCTTTTAGCAAATATTGGAAACTAGTGGACCATGCCAAGAGAAACTGATAACAAAAATAATGAAGTGACTTGAGTTCAAAAGATCCCAAAAACACGCTCCAAAACACACACGGCTTATGGGTGGATGGCAATGGGTTAGAAATGTGGCGAGAAAACGACAAATCCAAAGAAAAGTATGTTGTAAAACATGGAGAAGAATCAAAGAAAAGTTAGCACGAAAACCAAACCTAGTGGAGGAAAATGATATGGTGGAAAACTAAAAACACACACACACAAATGATAAATGGGGTTAGTGGGGACAATGGACGAGCAGAGACGAAATGTACCTATCGAATACTAAGCTCAATGCCACACCAACGCAAAGAGGACGCTAGCTCAAACCGCAATTAATTAGAGGCAACAAGATTCGCAATGTGGCAACCGGTCACTCTCTTCTCTCTTGCAACTCGAAGCTAGGCGTTCCTACAAATGATAGCAATTGGCATCGATCATTTTCTTCGTTTGGTTCTTTTTGCTTCTTTTGCTCTTTCTCCTTTTTTTTTTGATTTTTCGCTTTTTGATGATGATGATGCGGAGATGATTCCCAAATGCCAATGCCTACTCGAAGATATCCTCTCACAAGCGCAAAACTTTCACTCTCGGTGCCACAATGCGATGCCAAGCGGTGTAAAAGAACTAGTCCAAGTAGGTAAGGTACACAATGGGAGGGGTTAGTTCAAGCGGAAGCAAGTTATACATATGCGGTGGATGATCTCGGACTTGTGGCCGATGGATGTCGATGTCGTGTGGATCCGTTGATGTGGAAGCTTAGGTGATGTTGTGGGCGTCGCGTGGCCACTTGTTGCACTCAATTGGGATCACAAACGACAAAGAAAAACAAGTTACAAAATCTGTCCAAGAATCGAAAAGCAGGAATTTTCTGTGATTTTGCTCAATTTCGAAATTCCTCACAAATCAAGAAAACAATTGGACAAATTCGAGGAAAGTGGCTGAATAGGAAGGTGGGGAATGGTTTTTGGCAACAAATCTATGAAACAAAACCACGAAAAACTCAACAAATCGAGAGATCGGTCGAAATCCCTTTCGGCTATTTTTGGTCAAATTTTTGAATTTATGGTGGATAGAAGAAAAATTGGTGGATGGTGAGGGGTGTGGGTGTCGGATTCGTGTCAATCTAGCTCTGGATACCAGATGATATAGGTATTGACCTCCAAGTTGGCCCGATCTTCACGAATCGACAAGAACGAATGAAGAACGCACGAAGAACGCGATGAACACGAAGAACACGAGAGGGGGAATCGAGGGGAAATCGTGGGCAAACGCGTGGAAACACAAAAGGGGGAAGATAACTCGTGAAGCCTACGAGGGATCGCAAACCCATGTCAACAACACGCTAATTGAAACCAATTCCTCTCAACGGTCGGTCCACCGATCCAACAGAAGCCGCAAGGGAAGGTTGGCAAGCGCTACTAGAATCACAAGGTGAAAGAGTAGCTCCTTGGAGAGATCTTGATTCGGTCCTAGATGAACATAATCAACATAGGAGTAGCCTCGTAAGAGGACTCACCTCACAAGAGGGATACAAGGACAAAGCCCGAAGTTCTCAAATCATTCCTAAACCCTAGATCTAGCCACCGGGGTCCCTTATATAGCTCGGGGTCGAAAGGGGGTCGAAACGGTGTCAAAACGGGGCAAATCCGTGCATTTTTAGGCCACGCCAGCCTAAGAGCCCGGCCTGTCCGGCCTGGAGGCCGGGGTGGGGGCAGGGGGCGACCCAGGGCGCGCCGGCCTGGGGCCGAGGTGGGAGAGGGAGGCCGGCCTGGGAGGGGCCGGCCTGGGGCCGAGGTGGAGACCGGCCCTCTCGGGTGGGTGGCCGGCCTGAGGGGAGGCCTGGCCGGCCCGAGGCCGGGGTGGGCGAGGGGGAGGCCGGCCTTCTCGGCCAGGGGGGCGGCCTGAGGTGGGGGAAGGCCGGCCTGGCTGGGGGGAGGCCGGGAGCCTCCTTTTCCCTCCGTTCTTCCACCTCGGAGCTCCGATCTTGACGCCGTCTTCACCGGCTTCCTTCCTAGCTTCACGCGCACCTTCTTGGATGTGTTCTTGAGCATCTTGGGCACCATCTGGGGTCTCCATGTGGTGATCCCACGTATGCATGTAGAGGGGTATTTCATGAGGTAGAGCACCGTTCACCAAGTCACCAGAATCGTACGGATATAGGAGTGAGTTCACCTTGTTGTGCGTCGATGTTGTGCTTGGTTGAATACGGTGGGCTACATCAGAGAACAATATGGGGGTTTGGATGATCAGTTGAATAAAGTCTCACACAACTGAAAGTGATCATTAGACAAAACGAAGTCTTATAATCAAAACTATTCAAGGAGTAGTGATTGCTACATAATATACGCACATAGATGTATACGTGTATGAAAGCTCTCCAACTTAACTACCGGGGGTCATCCAAATTGCTTGCACACGAAGACGTAGAGCACTTTTAAGGAGTCTCGTCATTGGAATATGCAAGCCATGTTCCATAATGTAAGGATCCCCACATAATTATGCAAGTAATAATATGAAAAATCTCTCTAAACTGAAGTATACAAGTGCTAAACATAAGCACAAGTTTGGAATAAATGATAGTAATGATGCCCCCTCTTTTTTTTTGCTGGCCTCCATGGATCTTTTATATTTTCTCTCATTTACCCTCTTTGGGATCTTTTTTTGTGGCCATTTTGGACTCTTTTTTTGGTAGCCTCTTTGGACTCTATTAAATCCTCGCCGGTTGGTGCAGCATTCGAAATACAATGAATCATAATATTTTTAGTACTTATAACTCATAATGAAACTCAATATGATGTATCAAACTAAATATAACAATGAAGCACTTCATCAAGTAACATAATATAGATGGATGTTGCATGGCAATATATGTCGGAACGGCAATGCAAATGTCGTGGTAGGTAGATATGGTGGTTGTTTTGAGGAAGGTATATGGGATTATGTGTAGGAGAACATGATGAAGTCCTCCCACGGGGTTTGGATGTACTGTTGAAGTATGCACCTACTCTTAATGTGATAAAATGCAATGTACGACACAAAAGAGGCTAGCAAATATAGTTAGTGGAAGTGCCGGAAAACCGCAACTTAACTTGAATAAAAAAAGAACTTACCAGTTTAATAATTACAACTAGCATACGATCTTGCAAGAAAAAATGAATATCACTCCAAGAGTGTCCATGGAAGTGAAAAGTCATTGTTAGCTACCCCGACCGTATCGCGTAAAAAATACTACCATCGTTGGCATCCACCATGAATGTCAAATAAGACCATGCTATCAACTTATTATTTGAGTGTTCCACGGTTTGAAACTTTTAGATCAACCACTAAAGTTATTAATTTTCTAGACCAGCAAGTTTAACGATTAAGCATATTAATACCTCAAAAATCTAGCAATGATTCAAGTGAAACAATTTAATGATCTACAAGATTATGCAGTTTCTTCTCATACCACTACCACGCGCATTATAATTTATAGTCCAATAAATCACCAAGAAAATTGAAACAAATATTCAATAAAGACTAGAGATCTAATAATATCTAAATATAACAACAAACAAGCTCTAGACAAAATAATCAAGAAAAACATGAGCTAATATAAGCACTAGCAAAGATTGAACACTCACAAAGCAATAATAGTGAAAACTAGTGTTCTAGGCAATAATAACGGAGTGTGTTTATCTCCAGCAAAGAATGCTAGGATCCAACCAATTATGACCATAAAAAAAAGCCGCTCCAAGAATAATACATAATATGTGAAGCAATACAAATATAGTGTCTTGAAAGATGACCTGATAATTCTGTTGATGAAGAAGGGGATGCTTTGACTCTTGTACTTCTTCGATATTTTTTGGGGGTGACATGGGCATCACCAAGATTGAGCTTTTTTCCATCCTTCATCTTCTCATATCATCCTCCTCTCCTTACACTTGAAAACTTCATTCACATTAAACTTCTCACAATCTTCATTAGCGGGGTTAGTGCATCAAATAAATAAATCCACTTGGTTCAGATTAAAAAAAAGACAAGCACTCAATTAAAACATTAGCTACTGTCATAACTTAATTTAAAACACGCTCCCCAAGAGAACACAAAAAGAAAACATAAATATGCAAATGCAAACAAAGGCAGAAATCTATCAAAACAGAACTGACTCTAAAGATGATTTTTCAGATGCACTTCTGAAGCTAAAATCAAAAGGTGGTATACTAATGGAAGTTAGACAAAAACCTCGGAAACCTCCTGATTTTTTAATAATTTTGTCACACACTTTCCGAGAGATATGATTTTTTCGGTGAGATGCAAAAATCTAGACAGAAAACAACAAGTTGCACTTCCTCTCAAATAGAGATTATTCTTGGCATAAAAACGAAATAAAAAGGATAAAGAATGGTTGTTATGGATGTAAAAACTTCAAATACTCACAACAAACAAAATAAAACATAAAGAAAACAAAGTGGGTTGCCTCCGACAAGCGCTTTTCTTTAACGCCTTTTAGCTAGGCATGAAGCATGAATCAAGTATTATAAATAGAATCATAGCTAGACCTCACAATGGACTCAAAAGTTAACTTCGTTCTCTTTATATGGAAATGTTCCATGCCCTTCTTGAGGGGAAACTGAAATAATATAATCCCATCTTTCATATCAATCACGGCGCAAACGGTGCGAAGAAAAACTCTTCCCAAAATAATAGGACAAGAAGCATTGCATTTAATATCCAAAATAAGAAAATCTACAAGAACATAATTATAGCTAGAAATAATTAGAATATCATCAATCCTTACTAAAGGTATCTTAAAAGTGGAATCAATAAGATGGATTCCCAAAATACTAGCATCCATAGGCTTCAAATCAAGCATATCATATTAACTTTTTGGCATAATGGAAGAATTAGCACCAAGATCACATAAAGCATTGTCATAGAAATTGTTCACTCTTATTCTAATCGTAGGATCCCAACCATATTGTAATTTTCTAGGAATAGAGGCCTCTAGTTTGAGCCTTTCCTCTCTTGTTTCATTAAGTGTATTAGTGATATCTTTAGTGGAAGCAATATTTTACTTACTAGCATTAGGATATTTGGTCATTTTTTATAGGAACTTTAAAACATCAGAGAGGGTATAATTATCAAAATCAATTTTATCATCCTCAAATATAGTGGGAAAAGTTTCTCCTAAAATCTTAGTATCATCAGGCCCACTTTCAACAATTTTTTCACAAGAAAGATTCAAGCACTCCAAAATATCTGGATTCCTTTAACTAAGGTCTTGATCTCTGCAATTCCCCCTTTTGGCCTTTAAAATGTTTAGGATCAGTAACATGCTCATGGGTACTGAAAGTTTTAAGTTCTTTAAAAGGTTGGATGGTGCAAATTTTAACACGCTCTCTTTTGGCATTAATTTCAACAGGTTCTTCTTGTTCTCTTCTAGCACGAATTTGAGCTAACATTCTCATATTATTATAGTGTTTATAGTTTCAATTTTCTTGATTTGATGAGGTGTAGTCCTAATTTTTAAAATTTCAACATCATGAGCTAGACTATCAACTTTCAAGACAAGATTATCTAGTTTTTCAATCTTTTCCTCGACAGTTTTATTGAAAACTTTTTGTAAGGAAATAAATTCTTTAAACATGTATTCTTGATTAGAGGTGGATATTTTATAATTTTTATGATAATTTCCATAAGAACTCATGTACTAAGTACCATTACTAGAAGGATATGGCCTATAGTTGTTACCACCAAAATTATTCTTATAACCACTTGTTGAAATTGTTTCTAACAATAAAATTCACATAAACTTGATAATTTTCATTGGAAACCATAGACTTCAAGGGAACACTATTAAGATCCATAGAAATTTTTCAGCAAGCATATCGATTTTATCACCCAAAGAATAGACCTCCTCAACAAAATTTACCTTTTTACTGGTTGGAGCATTTTCTGTGTGCCATTGAGAATAGTTTGTCATAAAATCATCCAATAACTAACTTTCTGCAACTAATGTAAGATTCATAAAGATTCCTCCCACAGGTGAATCCAATAAATTTCTCGAAGAGAATTTTAATCATGCATAAAAACTTTGGAAAACCATCCACGTAGTTAATCCATGTGTAGGACAATTCTTTACCAAGTCTTCATTCTTTCCCAGGCTTGAGAAACATGTTCATTATAATTCTTTCTAAATTTCATAATGTTAACCCACAATTGTATAATTTTTGCAGGTGAATAATACTTCCTAATAAAAGCATCTTTGCATTTAGTCCAAGAATGAATACTATTTTTAATCAAAGACAATAACCACTCCTTAGCTCTTCCTCTTAATGAGAAAGGGAATAGTCTTAGTTTGACAATGTCACCATGTACCTATTTATACTTTTGCATATCACATAAATCAAGAAAGTTATTTAAATGAAAGGCATCATCTTCTCCAATACCATAAAATTTTTCTTTCATGACAAGATTCAAGAAACCTGGTTTAATCTTATAGAATTATGGTATAGTAGCAGGTAGAGCAATAGTTCTGCATATGCAATCATTAATTGGTACTAGTAAAGTCACGAAGCTTGGTGGTGTCATTGGTACCCATGCTTCCAAAACAAAACAAGACAAGCTAACAAAGCAAGCAAAAGATTAGAAATTAGAGAGCCAATTTTTAGATTATCGATAAAAGAGAAACAAATCTAAAGTAAAGTAAACTAAACAAGAATAAAACAAAAGAGAGAAAGTAGAAGTGTGTAACTCCCCTAGCTAAAAAGCTTGAAATCCCTGGCAACGGTACAAGAAAAGGTTTGCTTGTTGGTGTAATCACACACCTGTTGGGAAACCCCAAAAGGAAAGTATGATGTAGACATCAGCGAATTTCCCCGGGTTATGAAACTAGGGTTATCAATCCATTAGGATTTAAAAGTCTCTCAGTAGGTTTCTTGTTGTCTGGCGCTTCAACAAACATGGACCTGCACACACACACGAACCCTCTCGTGCTCCCAACTTTACGAGAAGGTTCTCAATCTTCCCGTCTTGCTAAAAAATAGAAAATTAATTGTATAGAATGGTTGGAGAATATTAAATGAAAAAGAACAACGAGCAAATTATGATGAAAGCAAGTAAACGAGGTTGTAAACAATGAGGAAAATAGGACCGGGGGCCATAGTTTCACTAGTGGCGTCTCTCCTAAGAACAATAAACATGTTGGGTGAACAAATTACACCTGGACAATTGAAAAATCATGAGCATGTGACAAAATATAGTTTACTAGTTCAAACATAGTAGGCCTTACGTCAAGGTAAAATAGATCGTGGTGCCTTGGGGGCTGTAGCGTTCCCACATTTTAATAATGCAAGAACACCTGTGTTATTGTGCTAGTCCCTAGATCAAATGCTAGCACCACTGTACAAAATGAAATATCATGCAAATGCGTCAAATTTTATTACATCTCATGACCCATTCTTTACAAAATACCATTACAACTTGCATAGTATTAGAAGACTAGCAGAAAACAAAGTATTAGAGCGGAAAACATAGTACAACATTGAGCCTCATCTTCTTCATGTGCCATATATAGGAAAAATATGCTGGCGATAGACTCAAGATCCTAATCCAAATCCTCACACGTCTTCAGGTTCATCTGCGAGATGGAATATGCAAACACAAGGGAGTCAATACAATTTAATGTATTGGCAAGTAACACTGTGGTAGATATAAAATGGCAGGACTATGTCTATATGAGTATTTGGCCTGGTGGAGTTTTGGCTAAGTTTGCATAAAGCCAAATTTCTCTTATCTCTTTTGTAAAACAATATTTTAATTTTAAAGGACGACAATATTGTATTAAGATCCAAGCACCACATATACTTTTCACTTGGTAAAATTTTACTTATTGAAAATGGTGATGTGATTCTTCCACCCATCCTTGTCCAGCTGCTCGAAGTTCTCCGTAGCTGGGGACACGGCTAAGATCATAGTTTGTTGACTCTGCAGAGTTTGTGCACTTTCATCTTTTGTCTTCAATCATCCCAAGCATCCTATACACTCGGAGTGCATCATGGAAAGGAGAGAATTGTGACGAGATCTTTCAGAAGTAAGAATCCAACCCAATGGCAAGACCCGTTCCACCTATATTTATGCTACATCTGCTTGTCAAGACCAGGTTGAATTCTCAGAACTTAGTTGATCAAGATAAAGCCCATATGTCAAAAGGATGCACTGTAAGCAATCTAAACTTGGGGAGCATCATAATCACTTTTTCCTGGGTGGCATTCCTCAAGTGAACACCCCTCGGGGAGACACTCAACTTTCAATAGCCAAACAACCAAATCCACCTAGGTGGTTCATTGAAGTTATTACTTGGAGTTTTTCCACAACCTTGAGTAAAGAAAATTTGTAGCAAGGATAAGCATCTATTAATTACCAAAGCTTCAAAATAACAAGGTAAAAGGGTGGTTGTACACTACTAGGATTTTGCATTGCATAAAATAATAACTTAGTGAAATTGCCTGTCATGCATACTACTCAAAATTAACTAATGCATATAGACAATAATGGGTGTATGGATGGTGTCTTACTTGTGTTGTTGAATTTGGTGAAGAAATCACACTCTGTTCACAAAAGATCGTTGCTCTCTGTACAACCTATACATTTGATAACACAAACACAAAATAAACAAGCATCCTAGCAATCAAACATAGAAGTGAAGAAAACATACAAAGAAACAACCATAGCAAAATGGGTTTAACCAAGTTGGCTAAGACAAGGTCAAGGTTTGAGTTTAAAAGATTCATTCTATAATGGCTTCATACTTGTTAAGGGGTTAAGGTTCACTAAGGATGGTCTAGATTGAGTTTGTAGTGATCAAACTTTATTGAAAACATATTTATCTAAGAAGTTCCGAGAGCTCACAAAGGTGATCTCACTCTCTCAACTAAAGTAACAAATAAAAAAGTGTAACTCTTAGTTATTCTCATCAAGACATTTGAGTGATCCAAGTCAGCCTTTCCATTTTGGTTAGGGTCGGTCTAGATTTATCTAACTTCATAACAATAGAGAAAATAAGATAAAGTCTTGGGATTTTCCATCTGGGTCAATGGTTGGACAAAAACAACTTGTTATTCTTCCACCTGTATAGATTTTATCCAAGTCTTCACATGCTTGTTTTCTTGAAGTTCATCTTCATGATTCCATTGTAGTCTTGTTCCTTGGGCTGGTGCTTCTCTTGGTCTTGATACATTCTTCATGGATTTCTCACTAGTTGGTCCAAAGTGGGATGGGAAAAAATTACCACTAAGTCAAATAGAAAAGAAAGGAAATAAGAAGAAAGATAGAAAGAGAGAGGTAGATGTTTTCTCCTTGATTTCTTCATACACTTGTACTTCCTTGAGTTGCTTCTATTTGTTGTGGAGTCTAAGTCCTTCCTTAAATTTCTTCAATGATCTTCCTTGTAGCTCTTCATGTTGCCACAAAGCTGATAATGAAGTTCCTTCTTGTTCTTGAGTCTTGATTTCCATTTTGCTAATCTTGATGAATTCTTGAAGCAAGAATAGGGGAGTTGAAAAGTAGATAGAAAATAATGGTACTAGTGTTTTTGGGTTCACTAGTTTGTCTTGTAGGTGTTGGACACTTACTAGGGTCTGCTGTTAAGGAATGTTGGTAGGTTATATTTGGAGAAAACAAAGAGTGATGGGGATAAAATGATGTAACAACTATAGTGATCACTCCACTTGGATTTCTTTTTCTTCTTTTCCACCATCTCTGGATGAATATTCTTCTTGTTCTTCCTTCACTTCTTTGAGTTTCTTCTGTTTGTGGTGAAGTTTATCCTTCTCGAAGTGCTTTAGGGATCTTCCATGTAGTGCTCCTTGTTGAGTTGAACAAAAATATCATCTAAAGTGCCCTCTAGTACTTTAAGAACTACTTAGTCTTCTATAGAAAATAAGAATTTTTGGGAGGTAGATGGTACATATGAGTACTTGGGTTTAAGGTTCACTAGTTAGTCTATCATGTGATTTACATATACCAATTACTTATTCTTGGATCCAATTTGGCCACAATAACAATGGTAAAAAGATAGAACAAATTCTAAGACATGATAAAATGGGGGATCACTATGTTGAGTTTTTGGCCAAAATTACATGGAAAACGATTCTACGATGGTCAAGTGGTTGGGATAATGGTCTCTATGGTCTAAAGTTACCAAATGGAGCAATTTTTCTTAAGGAACTATATCAAAATTATTTATAGAATTTAAACTAAGTCAAAAATTCTCATATGACCAAATAAATTCTAAAATTGTCCAAAAATTATTTTGGGCCTAAGGGTATGTTAGTACACATCCTAAGGATCACAAAAATATTAGGGTTGCAAAAATTGGATGTCTAGAATTTGAATTATGCCAAAATTCATCAAACAAGCAAATTTGAATTTGAACAATTTTTAATTGGTCAAATTTGAATTTTATCAGTGCTAAAAGTTCCTATATGTCTCAAGGGCTTTTCAAAAAGTCCAAGTTTGCTAAATTTGGCTTAGTGTATCAAAAGCTATGAGTGTTCTAAGTTATAACGGCTTTTTCTTAAAACTACCAATTGATTTTCTATTTCGGAAGAATAATCCAAAAAAATGATGGGCTTCTATGCGCTCCACTGGGCGACAGATAAGAACTAGGCTTGGGCCAGATACGCGCTATGCTGAGCGGCGGATAACAAATGGGCACGCTGCTGACTGGGCGTTGAGGTGGCGTGATGTGGTTGGTTGTTACCTCTTCGCTAAGTGGATCTAAACAGGGTCACACGATATAAATCGGACGGATATGATACAAAAAAGGAGAGAGGTTCACCAGACGGCGCAGAAAGTCGCCGGAAAATGGCGACGCGGCGGCGTTGGGCTCGGGTGGTTGACTGCGGCGACGTTCCGATATTGCCCGAGCTCAACGGGGAGCACGAAGCGGGGCGGGAGATCAAGGCGAAACCGTTGGCGACGTCAGCGTGTTCTACGGGGCTCTCTGTCAACGGCGAGGGGAAGCTACATGTGCGCAGCCTCCAGCAATCTTTCTTGCCTTGTTTTCCTACGGGAAAAACAACGATGGAGGGCATGAGAGGGTGCACAGGCGCAAGGGGAAACGAGAGGAAGGTAAAGGGCCGGCAGAGGGAGGCTACATTGGCCGGAGATGGAGAAATGCACCGGCGGCGGTACAAACTCCGACGAGAGATTTCTCCGGCCCTCGGGCACGATCCTTGGAGATCCGAGAGGGGAAAGAGAGAGGGAGCCACGGGCTTTAAACTACGGGGGTTGGGGAGGTCAATCATGCACAGAAACGCGCGGATTGAAGACAAGTAATTTCGGTCTTTTCGTCCACCTTCAGTTTCGAGAGAACGAAGACGATGAAGTCAATAATAACGTCATCATTTTGTTGTCCTATTTTCTATATTTGTTATTTTAATAATTTTCATGGCCTCAAAATAATTTCCAGAAATTTGTAATAAAAGTATATTTCAACTAAAATAAGTGTATGTTGTTTTTCAACACATTTCAAAATTTCAAATTTTTAATTTAAAATTTGAATGATTTCTTAAATGATTTTTAAATGCCTTTTAATCAACAAAAACCAATAATTAGGAAAATTTACTTTATAAAAATAAGAAAAAATATCTAAATAAAATCATTGAGTTTATAAATCATAATATATTATTTTTTGTCCAAATTAAATATGGAAATCATTTGAACATTTAAATCATTGATAAACGCTTTGAATCAAAATAATAATTTTTGAGTTATATATGAATAATTCAACATTATTAAAGATCATATTTCTTATGTTTTCAAAACCCAAAATTATATTTCTAAATAATAATATAATTCCACATCTTGGTTTTAAAATATTACTTAAAAATGATTTTGTTTCCTTGCTCAAAATCATGGTTTATAAAATAGAGACATGTTGGGATAAAAAGTCCAATTATATTGGAAAACAAATATAATATTTCTTTTGTGTTTTGTTTTTGGTGTCTTGCATTAACAAGAAAATAAAAGTTTCAATTTTTAGTGATTTTTAAACTTCCAAAAATCAGGGATGTTACAGCGCGTGTTGTTTGTTAGGTTACTCCAAGCGCAGAGTTTGATGCAGAACATCGGCAAGATTTCCCTTAAAATTAACAAGGTTATTGAATCTAGAATGACACGGTTCTTCAGAAGGTTGTCAGCGGCGCGACTAACATGGAACCTGCACACAAAAAACACACTACTTTGCCCCAACGAAACAGAGAGGTTGTCAATCTCTCTGATCTTGCTGAAAACAAAGGAACTAAACCTATGGTGCAGAAAACAGTGATGATTGCAGGAAACAGTAGAGAACAATATGATTGCACTAGGTGGTTTACAAGTATGAGGAAAATGGACCAGGATCCACAGTTCACTACTGGCGTCTCTTTGTAAATATTGCTAGCATGTTGGCTAAGGAAATTACAGCTCGACAATTGACCAATAATGAAGGCATGACAATGCAATGTATGACAAGATGTTCACTATGATATTAAAGAGGGCATTACAACAAAATACATAGACTTGCTATCCAGCGCATCTATGCCTAAATAATCCACCTTCGGGTCAGCATCCGCATCACTTCTAGTATTAAGTTTCAAACAACCGATTATTCTATGAAGTATTAAGTGTAATGTAAACAACGAAAAAGGAACATAGACTAGGCACCATTATTTTGTCCCTACTGGCAACATCACATCCACAACCGTACATGTTTAGGTCACTCGAACGCCGATTTATGGAGGCATGAAACCACTATCGAGCATAAATACTTCCTGTTGGAGTCACAAGCATCTATTAGGAACGAAGAGCATGCAAGATATAAACAACATAGACATATGGATAAAGAAACAACTTGCTCATAATATCAATATTCATCGGATCCGAGAAACCACAACATGTAGCATTACATAACGATGATCTTGATCACTTAGGGCAGCTCAGAAGATCTAAACATGATAGCACAAAGTGGAGAGACTACCATCTAGCTACTGGTATGGACCCGTAGTCCAAGGATGAACTACTCATGCATCACTCCGGAGGTAGGCATGGCGGTGTAGACCCCTCTGGTGATGATTCCCCTCTCCGACAAAGGGGTCGGGAAGAGCTTCAGAACCATCCCGAACTAGGGTTGACGACAACATCGGCTTCTAGATGTTTCGTGGAATATCGATCTGGTATTTAGATTTTTGAGGCAGAAGGAATATATAGGAAAAAGGGTGGCGTCGGTGGCCACACAAGGGCACCAGCCAGGGGTGGCTCGCGCCCTGGTGTGGTGTGGCCGCCTCCTGGGTCGGCTGCTCCCCCCCTTCGGGCTTTTGGAGTCTTCTATTGTAATATTTACGTACGCCAATTTTCATCCAATTCCTAGAAGATTTTGTGACTAGCTTTTCTAAAAGAGAAAAAACAGCAAAACATAGGAACTGGCACTGTGCCATCTTGTTGATAGGTTAGTCCCATTAAAATGTACTAGTTGAATGCCCGTGCGTTGCTACGGGACAACAAAGATAGAATATGGTTAACTATGATTTTTTTTAAGAATTTGTGTTAAGAAAAAAATGTGTGAGTCTGACTATATCACAAAAAAGTTCCTTCTTTTTATCACTGTTCAAGATATGGGAATTTATCGGTCCATCCCTGATAATTGGTAAATCGGCCGATTTATCGGGATATCGGCCAAAATATCGACTGGTTTATCTTATCGGCCAAACACCGGCAAGCTATAAATCGGCCGATATCTTGAACATAGTTTTTTATCTTGATTTTTCTTTTGCGACCAATATGGAGGGAGTGCTTACTTTCATGTTAACCAACACAAAACCAAGGTTCAAAAATTATTGAAAAACTGTATTCTAAAGTTTATAAAAGAATAAAAAAAAATGACAACCATCATACAGGATGCATCTACCGTGATATCTACTTTCCATTACAAGATTTCATCCAAGACATAAGAGATTGTTTTTACTAATAGTACCGCAATTCAGATCTAGTATACATAGTATTTTTTCCCATAAGGTCTTGAAGTAGGAAAGATACTACATGACACACATTTCTATTTACTTTTCGATAATGCAATCACCGATATTTTGTTTTGCATGCCGGATATTTAGCATGGCCTTCACACATCCGTAAAACTCTCCCACCATATTGACTAAAAAACGCTGATCCAATCGGGCCCTTAATGACGTCCACAGTGAGGGAAACCTCCAACAACTGTTCAACCTATTCCTTGTCGTAGCTCCAGCATTGGTCAAAGAAAAAATAGCTACATTAAATTTAGATGGATAAATATGACTTTGTAACGATTTGAAGAACAACACAACAAACCGTAATGATAAACCAATATTTATTTATTTATGAGAATTTTATCTAAATCAGATTACAAATATAGTGTGATACAATTTTTCGGTCACCGTATTTTCCATTCATGAACCTTCTACCATTAGCAATGTGATGTCTTCCTTCTGCCATTTCTCCCCATAGAACAATAAGAGAGTCGATGACCGAATCTCTCATATTCAAGTGGGCTCTTAATTAACCCTCTATATTCCTATTGACGTGTGTATACAATTTTCTTGAAGTACGCATAAGAAATGCAGATTTCTCATGTTTAGGGAGCCAAATCTTACTTCGTAATCACGCAACTCACGTCGAGCAGAGACAACTTTCCATTTATTAATCCCTGAAGCAATCAGAAAAATATATAAACCCATAAACTTAATGCAGTAGACATAAATGTCCCAGAAATCCAAACAGTGGTCAGGATCCATGATTCCTTTCTTTTGCATGCAACATTGAACTGCGCTGCGGACAATTAAGCTATAAGACTATAATCTAATTGGCTTAAAGACTCAATTAGGCATAGTACTGCCGTACAGGTACCGGCAAAGAAGACTCAAAATACAGCACGCGCAGTGGAGATCATACATTACATCCCATTTCCAAATAAAATCGCAAGGCAGACTTATGCCAACGATGGTCTTGCTGCTCATGTCCCATACGCCTAAGCTGGCTGGGTTATGGCTGATCCCCAAGCGCAACGTCTCACCGGCGAAGCAAATGTGGTTTCCCTCGCATGCTGCCGTTGTAGTAAAGATGCCATTTGCGGGACACGTACCAAGCTCGCTACCTCGAACCGCTGTCATTTTCAAGTATCATGCACGACTAATACCACATATCCAACACCAATGATAAGTGACGATGGAGCTGGTAAGATAAACCTAGATAGATGCAAAATCCACACCTAAAAATGCTACTTTGTAAAAGGTAATCTGGTCGGCTCAAAGTTCAAACTATACCAAGCTTCAGTTATTGGCAAACTTAAGAAGAAATAGGCATTGGAAATTACTGATTGAAAAGAATGAAAGACACCATAAAATAATAAGAATCAACGTACTTCCAACTGGCATGCAAAGATTCTTTTCCGAAGAAAACGCCTCTTTCCTAACACATGCCTAGTCCTGGCCTCCTCGGCTTCTCTATCCTTCTTCAGCGATTTAATCACCAAAAGAGCAGCTTCTTTGAGTAAGTTCTAAAGTTTCGGGAATCTCCTCATCATATAATGATGCTCAACATATATGTTAATCACATACTCTAGTGAAGGGCTTCCTGGCTTTGCTGATCCAAAGAACACATTGCTGAGTATTTGGGTCCATGACGAGTCTTTCAAAGGAGACTTGTCAGCAATCTTAGAAAGCACGAGGGGATGAAACAACAACGCTTGCTTCATAAGGTCAATAGATGTTGACTTGTCAGCTTGAGCACAAACATCCTCGGATGTTCAATAAGAGAAATTAGGGAAAAACCAAATGAGTTCTCCCACTGGTACTCTTCAGAAAACTGTTCCAACTATTTGTACCGCTGCCATCTTAGAGAAAAGTAATCAATGCACAAGAGAGCACACTTTGTGTCGTTGGAATCCGATGACAAAAGGAATTTGCAGACACCTCTAAAGATGATCGATGGCAACCACAATTGTCCTGATTTTTCATATGACTGAAGACGGCCTTAAAAATGGCTTATTCGTGTCATGGATGTATTTCTCATTCTCTAACAAGCGCCCATACAAATTAGTGATGTGCCAAATTGATGCCAAGCCAAACAATTAAAAAAATGATCTAGCCATAAGTCAAATTCCTCATTCTCTGACAAGGCTACGATGTCCTCAAAGAACCCACATTTAGTAAAGATTATGAAGAAATCGGTGCAAAAATGATGTGGAGAGAATAACCTTTGCACGACGCATAAATATTATTTATATGGCCCTCTGAAGGATTATCTTCTTTGCATTTCAAACAAACACAACTACCAATTATGGATAAATTAGTCTTCTCTATGTTCAATAGAACTTAATGCTGGCTATGGATCAAGAAATAGATTGTTACAGCAAAGAGTACGGAGTACTCATTATCGAGAAAAGAGTACAGTGCCCGCTCCGAGCAGATCCACTACCAGATCGATTCAGAACAAAACCAAACAACACAAATCGAGAACATCTCTGCCATCACGATGGGTTGTTACCTGAAAAGCCCCGAGTGGAGGAAACAAACCGGAGGTTGTTAGTGGTGTCTACTGGCAAACAAATCCGAGGCTCCACGGAGGACACGCGGAAAGAGTGGTAGAGGCAACATCATGATCTATGATCCGGCGACGCAGCCTTCGCTGGAGCCGCGGCCATGGCCTCCCTGGTCCCGCTTCTTGTTCATGCTAATCCTCGCCGACACCTGGTTTGAAGGGGCGGACGGAGGTGCAGCTGGTGGTGGCATTCACGGCTGAGGCGGCGAAGGACGGCGGGATCTGGAGCATCTCCATCCTTTTTGCCAGAGAGAGAAAATGCTCCAGAGGGAGACGGAATTCTTGTTTTTTTTTTTTTTTTTGAGCAACCACATATTTCATTAATAGAAAATCAAGTTACAATAAGAAACACATATGGAAACTAAAAGACAGACCGGGATAAAATGATTATCCTGAATTTGCAAATAAAACCCTAAAAGATCGAGAAATACAAAACGACCCCTAGGGTTTACTGCAACCACCGTAGCGAGGGGCCCCCGTTTTCCTCCAGCGCCGTCGAGACGAACGCCGAAAGAAACGCCGAGCCTCCACCATTGCAAGATCCAAGAAAGCACCATCGCCAACGAGGCTTTGTGAGTCGATGAACAGACCCGCTGCACGCAGCAAGGCACATGTCGCTGTGGCACGTCGACCGGGGACGTCCCCGTGCTGTCTTGGACCAAGATATGTCGCCTTCCATCGACGAAGTCGGAGAGAAACGACAGATCCACCACCTCCGGACCAGCATCCGCGCTCCAGAAGAACCATCTCGCCCCGGCCGCCAGCGCCGTCGTGAATAACCACGAACGCCAGCGACACACCGAGAAACTAATCTCGCCAGATCTGAAGAACGGCGAGAAGACCAAACTGTTGATCTGAAGGACCAATCAGCACACTTTGCCATCAACTCCGAGACGCCGCCCTGAAGGTCGCCGCCGGTATGGGAGTGGAGTTGGGGCAGATTTATTTGTCCGGGCGTCGCTCCCACCACCCCAACGACGCCCCAAGAAAGCAGTAGGCTAACCCTAACTACAGACCGGCGCCGAAGCGCCATGGTCCCCACCTCCTCGCGTCGCCGGAGTGGCTAACGGAGGAGGTAGGGACCGGCGGCCGCCGCTGTAGTTGGAGCCTTAGTCGTCGCCTCCTAGATCGCCTCTGGCCAGGAGCGAAACGGTTTGTGACGGAATTCTTGTTAGACTGTAGAGAATTGTTGAGTAAATTAAGGAAAGGAGCACACACTTTTTTTTGGTTGTGTGGACGTTTCTTTTTTCACCGGAGGTTAGGGAAGGGAGATAATTGAGGGCCGTAATTATCTAGAAGTGAGATAGTTTTAGTTATAGGGTGGCATTTCCTTGTAATTATTTAGAAGTGTGACACCATACCACCACAGTAACCTTAATAGTAAAGATAAAATACTATGAAGTGTAAACAAAACATGTGGCAATTGATATAATAAAAGCATGGATCATCAGAAATTATAGATACGTTTGAGACGTATCAAGCATCCCCAATATTAGTTCCTGCTCGTCCTCTAGTAGGTAAACGATAAAATAAAATAACTTTTTAGGAGACATGCTACCAACATAATCCAGATCAAATAGTAATTCAAAGCACATAAACTGAATGAAGTGATCCAAGCCAATGGTCTATAGCTTGCTAACAAGTAAACAAAGAGTAAACAAAATGAATCATACAAGTGCAAACTTTCATGACTAGTACTTTGGAGACAATGAGGCTATAAGAATTTACATAAAAAGTTAGCTCACAAAGCAATAGATTCTAAATAAATGTGTTTGACCAACACAGAGGAAGATTTAGTTTGAGCACTAGCTTCAATTTTTTTAACATATATATCTTATGGATATTGTCAAGGAAAAAATAATGCAATAAGTCAAACATATCATTATATAACAACTGTTGTACCAAAGTTGACACTAGTGTTTGCTTGTGGAGATATAAAGAAGTAGAAAAACTGACTCAACAATAAAGTAAAAGAAAGTCCCTTCACAGAGGGAAGCAGGGATTAAATCATGTGCTAGAGCTATTAAGTTTTGAAAAACATATAGAGAGAGCGTAAAATATTTGACACTCCTCCCAACCTTTGCTATCACAAACCATGACTAACCGAATCCTCGGGTGCCTGCCAACAATCACATACCATGGAGGAGTGTCTATTTTTGGGGGTAGGTGTGTATGTTAATGGTCAGCGAATCATCAAGTAGACAATACGTTAAGTCACAAGTTAACTAGACTTTACAAGAGCGGCTCCCATGAAGCAAGTTATTTCTACTGTTGTTAGTAGACCATCCTTCTTCTTTTTGTTTACACACTTATGAACTTTTCTTAACTGATAAACCAGGGGCAAAAAGAGCGAAGAGAATTTTGTAGTAACCAAATTTGGGGCCGGGCACCGCGTTGCCAGCTCTTCTAGCAAATTGGATAAGCGGATCTATATGCCTCTAGTCCAGATGTGTAACGTCTAATCAACAAGCAAAATAAAGACCGTCTACTTGCGTCCTCGTGAGCTGGTAAACAGTGACACAAAAAGGGAGTATACAAGTTTTGAATATTTTAAAGGTAGCACATGAAAATTTTACTTGGTGTGGCAGAGAAATACCACATAATAGACTGTTATGGTGGACACAGATGGCATGGATTTGGATCAAGGGTTTTGGATGCACAAGCATCATTCCCGCTTAGTACAAAGTTTAGTCTAGCAAGATTATTCAAGCAAACATAACTATCAACCGGTACAACAAGGACTTACATAAAAAACATGGTTGAAAATTTATAAGACTCCACATTGTCTTCCTTGTTAACCAAAAACTTTTACTAGAAACAATTTAGACTTTGGAACTACCAAATATACAAACCAAATATCAACAAGCTTTACACTAGTTCTTCACTAATATCCATTACTTACATGATACATAAGTTTAAAAATTACTTACTTGGTATCTTAAAACAATTTACAAGCATCAAATTACTCAAGATAGTGATCTACAAGACCTAGGTAAGCATTTTATTATACCATACCACATGCAGCATTTTCCGCTCCAACCAAACACCAATCAACTGATTTATCAACTCTCCAAACAAATAAAATCGAAAAAAAAGAGAGCAATTTCTTCAAAATAAACTAACAGCTCTGATAAGAGATATATGAAAACACAGAGCTAGAAGTTCTAGCAGTAGCAAACATGAATACTCAATAAATATAAGCGGAGCACAGAAGTATTCTAATGAAAAATCGGAGCGTTTCTCTCTCCCAAACAAGAATGCTAGGATCCAACTAGTACAGAGCAGAAAACAAAACATAAAAAAACTGAAAACAAAAACATACTCACGCTCCAAGAAAAGTGCACAAGGTGTGACCGAATAAAAATATAGCCTCACTAGAGATGACATGATAATTTGTCGATGAAGGCTTAGACGCTTGAGTCTTCTTGAATATATTGGGGAGGTCCAGAGGAGCTTCCCCAAGCTTAACCTTTTCACTCTTCTTGATCTTTCATTATCATCCTTCTCTCTTAACACTTGAAAACTTCCTTCACGTCAAAAATTCAATGTTCTTTTCATTAGCGGGGTTAGTGCATCAATAACAAATAATCTCACATGGTTCCTTTTGGACAAAAATTCATAAGAAATTACTTTCAAACATTAGCTACTTTTACTAGCATTAAGTGAAGCTCTTTCACCCTAAAAGAATCCACTCAAAACTCGTAAAAGAGAGAATGCAAAATAAAGACATAATTTGTCAAAACCAGAACAATCCGTAAAGATGATTTTTTTGGGGCACTTACATTGATCATTGAAAAACTTTAGTCTAACAAAACATAGCTACAAATATTAGGAATACGCACAAAAAATTTCATATCAAAATCTCTGATGAGCGTGTGGAATTTTTCTAGTGGATACCAGAAATCTGTTCCTGCACAGTAATCCCAATAAAAGTACCTTCTAGTCATTAGAGACTTTTGTTGGCACAACCAAACAGAAAATAAAAGATACAAATATGTTGTTACACAAGCAACAATCATGTTGACTCAACAAAACAAAAATAACAGAAAATAAAAACAATGGGTTGCCTGCCATAAGTGCTTCTCTTTAACGCCTTGTAGCTAGGCAGAAGTAGGGAATCAAGTATTATCAAAAACAGAAACATAGACCTTATAACTTGACCTCACAATGCTATCAAAGGGTGGTTTTATCTTTGTTCTAGGGAAGTGTTCCATAACTTTCTTCAGTGGGAATTGAAATTTTATATTCCCTTCTTTCATATCAATAATAGCACCAACAGTTCTAAGAAAAGGTCTTCCCAACACAATAGGACAAGAAGGATTGCATTCAATATCCAAAACCACAAAATTAACACGGAAAATATTGTTGTTAAAAATAATAAGAACATTATCAACTCTTCCCAAAGGTTTCTTCATAGAAGAATCAGCAAGGTGAGCATCCAAATAACATTTTTCTAATGGTGCAAAATCAAGGATATCATATGATTTCTTAGGAATAACAGATATACTAGCACCAAGATCACACAAAGCATTGCAATCAAAATCATTCACTTTTCTTTTAATGATAGGCTCCCAACCATCATCTAACTTCCTAGGGATAGAAGCTTCATGTTTTAATTTTTCCTCCCTATCATGCAGGAGAGCATTGATGATGTGTTCTTTAAAAGCCATATTTATTTCACTAGCCTTAGGACTTTTAGCTGGGTTTTGCAATAACATAATGACTTCAATTATATTACAACCATAAAAGTCAAAATTATTGTCATCAAAAGTAATGGGACCATTTTCTCCTACACTCCTAAAAATTTCATTACTTTTATAAGAAACAGTTTTAGTGCTATCACGTAGTTTAGATACTTTTGCAGAGGAAGTGCAGACATTACCAACACCAATTATATTACCATTAATAGTGGGAGGTTTACTAGCACTTGAGATACCAATATTTTCAGTAGTAGAAATGGTGCAAACTCTAGCCACATTATTCATTTAGCAATTTTAGCTTCTTTTTCCTCTCTTTCCCATCTATCATGCAACTCGGCTAGAATTCTTATGTTGTTATCAATTTTACTTGTATATCATTGATATTTTTTCTCTCTTTAACATCATGGGGCAGTACCTTTAATTTCAATAAATTAACTTCATGCACAAGACTATCAACCTTAGTAGCAAGAATATCAATTTTTCCTAGCTTTTCCTCAACAGTTTCGTTAAAAGTAGTTTGTGTGCTGATAAAATCCTTAAGCATGATTTCAAGATCATAGGGCACAATTCTA
The DNA here is from genome assembly GCA_028641055.1 of Alopecurus myosuroides. Lineage (NCBI taxonomy): Eukaryota > Viridiplantae > Streptophyta > Magnoliopsida > Poales > Poaceae > Alopecurus > Alopecurus myosuroides. The sequence goes on along the minus strand of JAPCYS010002244.1, from coordinate 56,459 downwards.
TTGTTGTTGTAGGAATTACCATACGCATTGCCACTATTAGAAGGATATGTCTTATAATTGTTATTTCCAAAATTATTCCTATAAGCACTGTTGTTGAAGTTATTATTTTTAATAAATTTCACACCAACATTTTTTCTTGGGAAACCAATGAAGCTAAAGGAACATTATTTGAATCAACAGGATCATGGCATTCTAAAGCATAGACATAATAGCATCAACCTTATCACTCAAAGATGAGACTTCCTCAAAAGAATTTACCTTTTTGCTTGTTGGAGCTCTTTCGATGTGCCATTCAGAATAGTTTCATATCATCAAGAAGCTTTTTTGTAGCACCCAAAGTGATAGACATAAAGTTCCCTCTAGTAGCCAAATCCAGTAGGTTTCTTGAAGAAAAATTTAATCCTACATAGAAGGTTTGGATGATCCTCCAAGTAGTCAGTCCATGAGTGGGACAATTTTTAACCAATGATTTCATTCTTTCCCAAGCTTGGGCAACATGCTCATTATCAAATTGCTTAAAGTTCATTATGCCACTTCTCAAAGATAGGATTTTCGCAGGAGGATAATATTTTCCAATGAAAGCATGTTTACACTTAGTCCAAGAATCAATACTATTTCTAGGCAAAGATAGCAACCATTCTTTAGCTCTTCCTCTCAAAGAAAAAGGAAACAATTTCAGTTTAATAATATCTCCATCTACATCTTTATATTTTTTCATCTCACATAGTTCAACAAAATTATTAAGATGGGTAGCAGCATCATCAGTACTAACACCAAAAAATTGCTCTCTCATAACAAGATTTAATAGTGCAGGCTTAATCTCATAAAAATCAGCAGTAGGAGCAGGTGGAGCAATCGGTGTGCTAATGAAATCATTGTTGTTGGTGCTAGTAAAGTCACACAACTTAGTGTTCTCTGGAGTTGTCATTTTAGCAAGATTAAAAACAGGTTAAAAACTACAACTAGAATAATAAATATATTTTTTGTGTTTTTGATATAGAGAAGCAAACAAGACAAAATAAAATAAAGTAAGAAAAACTAAAAAAAAAGTAAAGAGATTGGAAGTGAGAGACTCCCCTTGCAGAAATTCTCTTCCTCCCCCCCCCCCCAACGGTGCCAGAAAACTTGATGGTGTAGTGGACGTTGGTAAACCCCAAGAGAAATGTTACGGAGAGTGCAACATCAAGTTTTCCCTCAAAAAAGAAACCAAGGTTGAATCGACCAGTAGGAGGACAAGCAATCTCTGAAGGTGGATGCAGCTGAGGTGGCAAGGCGCACTACCGGTTTAGCAGCAACGTTGAACCTACACAACACAATCAAATCACTTTTCCCCAACAAAGCAGTGAGGTTGTCAATCTCACCGGTTTTGCTTAACACAAAGAGGTTAAATGTATGGTGTGGAAAACAATATAAGATTAGTACGAAAGCAGTAGAAGTAGTGTGCAAACAGTGGAAGCAGTGTGTGTATTATCATTATGAGAAAATGGACCGGGGTCCACAGTTCACTAGTGGTGTCTCTCCGTGGAAGATAAATAACATGTGTGGTGAACAAATTACAGTTGGGCAATTGACATAAATGAAGGATGCACCGTAGAGCATACGCAAGACATAATGATTACTATGTGATTCATGCGAGCATTACAACAAGATACATAGACCGTCATCCAACTGCATCTATGACTAATAATCCACCCTCCGAATATCATCCGAACAAACATTGGGTATTAAGTTACAACCAACAGATAATCGCAGTAAACAAAGTGTGTAATATAAACAATGTAAACGAAGTAAACATCGTCGTTTTCTTCCTAATGGCAACAACACATCCTCCATCTGTCAAGTTTTTGTCACTCGAGCACAGATGCAAAGGAGGCATGAACCCACTATCGAGCATAAATACTCCCTCTTGGAGTTACTAGCATCTACTTGGCCAGAGCATCTACTAATAACGAAGCGCATGCAAGATCATAAATAACATATGCATGAAGATAACATGATAGATTGATAATCATAAGACATAGCATTCAATATTCATCGGATCCCAGCAAACACAACATGTAGCATTACATAAAGATGATCTCGATCATGTAGGGCAGCTCACGATATCTAAACATGAGGCATAAAGTGGAGGAGACAACCATCTAGCTACTTCTATGTACCTGTAGTCCAGGGATGAACTACTCACGCATCACTTTGGAGGAGGGCATGGTGGTGTAGACCCCTTTGGTGATGAATTTCTCTCCCGGCAGGGTGCCGGGGAGAGCTCTAGAACCCTCCCGATCTCGGGATGACGATGACGGAGGCCTCGGGTGTTTCTCGGGAAAACGTGGTATATTTTTAGGGTTGATGTATCGGAGGAATAAATAGGCGAAAGGGCAATGGCGGTGGGCTCCCGAGGGGCCCACACCACCCCCAGGCGCGGCCAGGGGGCGCTGCCCTATGGTGTGGCCCCCCTCCGGGCCTCTTCGAGACTCTGTGGAACCTTCGGGATTTCTAAGACTTCCGGGTTTCGATTTTTTCAATTCCAAGAATATTTCCAAAACAACTTTTCTGAAACTAAAAACAACAGAAAACAGGGAACTGACTCTGTGGCATCTTGTCAATAGGTTAGTCCCGGAAATCGAAAAAAATGACATAAAGCGTATAACAAACATGTAGGAAATAACATGAAAACAACATGGAACATCAGAAATTAAGGATACGTTTATGATGTATCAACGGGGACCCGCTCGGCGGCTTGGACCCCAACATCGTCTTCCCGCATTGTCGTGCACTGCGTGCTCCTTTCGCCTACAACACCGACCTCTACGCCCCGTATGGCTATTCGCCGACGTACACAAGCTCCCCCACTCCATGGATCTCTCGCCTTCACACCAAACACAAGCTCGACACCACAGTTAAGCAACACCGATGCCAAGATGAACGAGAGCATCACCCACGGTTAGCCGTTTCCGCTTCATGTCTTGGGTTCTACACCCAGGCCCCCTCGCACACCGCCGCCAAAAGGGAAGATGTTTATCACGACGATGTCGAGGAGGAGACCGAAGATGAAGAATCGATGGAACCGGCAGAACTGACGGAGGTCGCGGCCATAGGCAAAAGGAAGTGGCAATTGTCCACCACCAGGTCGATCGAGCCCCATGTCAAATGGATGCCCAAGGATGACGAGTGCCCCGACAAAGCATGAAAGACCGTGAGCATCGACCCGATCACTAGTGCGAACCAGAACTCCAGTAACTATTGGAGAAGGGTGACGTCGACGTTCTACGAGCGCAAGTTGGTCCACCCCGAGTTCGCCAGCATCCACATGGATCGCTGCGAGAAGGACATGGGAAAACATTGGGTGATCATCCAGCAAGCCTGCAACAAATGGCATGGGATTTAGGAGGAGGTCGCCGCTCGCCCAGAGAGCAGCACCAACATCGAGCATCAGGTATGCCCATGCCTCGCTGATCTAGCTCAGTGTGTGAACGGACAACGACGTCGCCTAGAGGGGGGGGGGTGAATAGGCGATTAAAACTTTTCCGGTTAAAGCTTGCTAAATGCGGAAATAAACTAGGTGTTTAAAATTAACAAGCATGCAACCTAAATATTCTAGGATAAACTAGATGCACCAACAACTTATGCTAAGCAAGACAAGTAACAAGGTGATAGCAAGATATATAACTTCAAGCTCGAAGGCTATCACAATGTAAATTGCATAAGTAAAAAGCTCGGGTATAGAAATAACCGAGGCACACGGAGACGATGATGTATTCCCGAGTTCCTCCCACAAAGGGGAGTACGTCTCGTTGGAGGGGTGTGAGCTCACCACGAAGGCCTACTCAACGCCACAAAGGCCTCACCCTATTCTCCGATGAACCCCGCCACAAAGGCCTAGTTCACCTTCCACTATTGGCAACCTTCAAACCCGAGGCACGCATCCACAACTCAATTGGAGGCTCTCGGTGTCACCGCAATCTTGGGGCACGCATCCACAACTCAATTGGAGGCTCCCAAGAACACCACAAGTCGTCTAGGGTCCAAGACCCAAGAGTAACAAGCTCACAAACTTTCAACTTCCACGAATCCTCGTGGAGAGAGCAACCGATGCAACCGATGCAAATGGCAAGAGCACAAGTGCTCAAATCCTTCACTCTCAAATTCCAACAAAGCAACAAATGCTTATGGGGGAATAAGAGAGGAAGAACAATGGAGGAGAAACACCAAGAACTCCAAGATCAAGATCTACTAAGTTTCCCTCACTAAGAAGGAAGATGGATTGGTGGAAATGTAGATCTAGATCTCCTCTACCTTCTCCCTCAAAGATATGCAAGAATCATAGGAGGGATTGGGAGAGGGGCAAGCTTTCCAAGGTCAACAATGGTGGGGGAGAGAGGATATTTCGTGCTTAAAAAACTTGGGAACCAATGGGGAAGAAAGCCCCCTTAAATAGGTCCCCACAAGAACTAGCCGTTGTGCAGGAATTTTGGGACCGGAATATCCGGTCCGAAGTGAATAATCCGGTTCAAATAATCCGCACTCCAGTGCGAAATATGGTCTGAAATCCGTCGAAACCGGAATATCCGGTATGCCCCGAAAAATCCGGTTTCCAATAATCCGGTTCATGTCAGTACCGAAAAATGGCTCAACTAGAAACTTCATAACTTTTGCGTCCGGACTCCGTTTTTGATGATCTTTGGCCCGTTGAGTTCGTAATGAAAAACTCTACAAGATCATGCAGAGAAACATCACTGCCCAAAAATGGAAACTAAAACCAAATGTAGAAAGGTTTAACCTCTCTAAAAGGAACAACCGGTAAAACTTCCAACACGAAAACTCACATAACTTTTGCGAATGAATTCCGAATTAGGTGAGTCCAAATGAATTGGAAAGATAACAGCAAGGAGTATCCAAATAAAAGGTGAAAATATTGATACCTCAAAGTATGGAGAAGTTACCACACATGGAAGGTGTGGGAACATTCTCAAAGACAAACGGAATATTTTCACCACCGAAAACGCAACAAGTTTTTCTTACGAAATCCGTTTTCGAGAAACCAAGGCTTGTCATGAAGATCACGACAAGCACTAAAACCCAAAGGAGACAAAAGCCAAATAAGAACCAAGAAAGATGATATGCAAAGTATGCAAAGGTTTGAGCTCTCCATAACGATTCGATCGAGTTACTCACTTGAGAGCCCCTCTTGATAGTACGACTATCTATCCTATAACCCGGTCTCCCAAAGACACGAGACCGGTAAAATAGAAAACCTATCAAGATTATACCTTTGCCTTGAGCATTCCACTTGAGCTAGATGATGAAGATCTTGACTCTCTCAAGTTGGATCTTCTTTCTTGATTGCGCTTGCTAGCACAAACTCCGCTTCATGAAGACTTGCAAGTTGCTCCCCCATACACCATTATGGGAGAGACTAGCTCCCCATACACCATTATGGGAGAGACCCTTCGGCAAATCTTCACAAGGACACAATCTCCAAAAGGGTGGCAAGCATCAAGCATAGGATATCTTCTAGATGCTTCACTTGAGCTTCCACGTCAAGCTCGATGACAAACACCGCTTGACGACGACATAGTCCATGGGCTAAAGAAATCTTCCTTTAGGTTCATGCCCATGGAAAGATACCTAACCACACATAGAGATGCGACACACACATATCATGGGTTAGTTCACAAAGCTATATTGACAATTGCTTACCATACCATGAGATACACAATCCCACTTGGTACAACTTGTAGCTTTGTGTGTTGATCGCTTGCTTGATCAAACTTGTATCTTTGCTTCTCACTTCTAAAGATGATGTATTGAAGATGATAATGAAAGATCACCTAATCCTTTTCTTCAAGACACACTAGCAATAAGCTCAACTCAAATCATGACCATTCTTGATATAAATCCTTGAATGTAACAATGGCCATCAAGGAAGCTAATAGAGTTCAACACATGAACTCCATTATTTCCTATGGACAAGATCTACAAAGATAACTCAATGCAAACATTAGTCCATAAGGATTGTCATTAATTACCAAAACCACATATGGGGGAACCATGCGCTTTCAATCTCCCCCATTTTGGTAATTGATGACAATCCCTTTTTACGAGGGTTTATATGATGAATGAAGCAAACATGCTAAACAAGAGCAAGGATGCAATAGCATGGAAAGGCAAATGCTTAAGAACGGAACTAAAGCATAAACCAAATTCCCTTAAACCCTCTAAACTTCTCCCCCATTGGCATCCATTGCCGAAATGGGCAAAAAGATTAGAAGGCCAATATAGTAAGAGCTCCCCCATAGTGTATGCATTCCTCATGATATGAGTGAAATCAAGTGCATATCTCCAACTATGAATAGATGGAGGGAGATCAAACTATATTGAGGATCCAAAGATTTACAAGCAAAGTCAAATTGAAGGAAACTTTCACAAAGAAGCAACCAACCAAAGGATCCGAAAAACTGGTTGACCAAAATCAATATTTCGATAAGATCAACCAAGTGTTCTAGAAAATCAAGAGGGAACTCCCCAAGGTACATGCACAATGTTAGATTTGAATTACTATATAGTGTGCACAACATGGAATCATCACTCCCTTCTAGATAATTTTGAACACAAATAAGTGCAATAGAATAGATTGGAAATGAAGCAAAGCAACTTGCAAACAAATAAAAGTTGAGCAAAGAAGATCAAGAAGTGACAAATAAAGACTTACTCAACCGAAATAGATGCGTGTGACAAGGAAAAACATTTTTAGTAGACTAATAGGATGATAGAATCATCAACATAGTCTTTCAATATAAGAGGCACATAGTGCATATCATGTCTTTCCCATACACACAAACCATAAAATGATAAAACACATAGGTCCACAAGCTTATTAAGATGCAAAAGGAATACCAAAACAAAAGCAAAGCTTGTGCCTTTTAGTAACCACCAAGGAATATAAAGCAATAAAAAGTGGTCACTAAAGAAATAGAATATCAATTAAAGATGTAACTATTATCGTGTGTATAAGTTTCTAAGTGGACAACAATCACAAAGATATATATCCACAAAGAAACATGCACACACAAAATAGGTACAAAAGTGAAGAACATGATATCCAAGATAGGTTCATTAATATTCCAATAAGATTTTTGCTTGAAAGCAAAGCACTAAGCTTAGTTTAATCTTAAGGGGATATAGATGAACACACAAAACTCATCAAAGCATCACAAATATCACAAGGGAAAAGTGATAGTTGGAATGCTTCGAGAAAGGTAACGCATATCACAAAATATTCAAATGGTTTTTGAGAATTCATCAATATTGCATATGAGAGACTTCGAGTAGAAGTTGCTAGATTAATATACTTGGGATTGGTGAATCATAAATGATTATAAATATCCCCTAGATATGTAATCATCCCGGCTTACTCATATTTGCAATAAAGATGTTTTTGATAAGACATTTGCAAGAACCAAATGAAATGCAACAAATGGAATACATGCCAAGATGCAACCTACACAAGGTTGAAAGCTAGAAATGAATGCATGAGATAGATACTTGTTACCGAGATGACATTGGTGATGAAGAGGATGCGAGATTGATAATCATCGAAGCTTGACTCCTATAAAACCATGTTGAGAACACCTTCCTTATGAATGGAGCAAGCAACCTATGTATCTCCATTGTACCTAAAAACAAAATTGAAGTACAAAATGGTACCCAAACTCATTGGGTCCGAAGTAGTTAGAACAACTACAATACATAGGACAAACTCCAAATAAATATGTGCATATTGATATGAATTTGAATTTCATGCACATCTTAGCCATTTAGGATTTGATGGAGTTTATCCTATATATTGGATCAACGAAAGTAAGCATGCCAAAAGATATACATAGAAAATATGCATGCACAAAACTTTCAAGAACCAAAACAAGATACAAATTGGACAAAGAACTAATTAAACCAAGAAGCCACTCACAAGAGTGAAAAGAAAGAGAATTGTCCAAAATATATCAAGACCAAAATCAACACATGATTGAGGAAACCAACATAGAGAGGATACCAAAAAAAATATAAAAGAGTGAACAAACCCTCTACACTTTTCATGATAGCACACAAAGTACCAAGACGAAAAGTGTTTGTCTTCCAAAGAGACAAGTCATTGGGAAAACAAACAAATTTAAAGACAACAAGTGTTCAAACGCATATAGGATAGTTCTTCCAATAATAGTGCATCATTTATGATCTTGCATTTGAATACAAAATGCACATAATGGAATCATTACTCTCCATATATATTATTCAAACACTAGTCATGTTTAAATAAAACCAATTAGATGCAATACCAATTTAAAGAATGGTGATCTACTCAATGTAGGATAGCTTCCCCAAGAATAGTGCAACCCAAAGAAGTATGACTTTGAACACAAGTGCACAAGTATGGGATCATTGCTTTTCCTAACTCAAGAAAGCATAAAACAAATTTTGAGTAGAGCAAGGAAGACACAAAGGAGTTTGAACCAATCAAAATCCTTGGCAAGAAAGAAGGAAATTTTAGAGCAATGGCCAAAGTAAATATGATCAATAAACTTACCACAAATTATTATAACTTTTCAAAGACAAGAGATGTATGGAGATATTTCTCGGTGGTAGATTTGTTCACAACCATATTCACAAAACATAAGCATGTGGAAAAAGATAGGAATAAGAAAACATGTTTAGATAGAGATTCTTGAAAGCTTCAAATAAGACTCGAAAAAGCAAGGCAACAAGAAACTCTCTTACAAACAAGATACCAAAGAAGAGTGAAACAAAATATTTTAAGCAAATATGGAACTTGTTTGAGCAACATGCCACTTAGGAACAAGATAACTAGAATATCAACTCTAGGTGGCAATACCTCACATGTTCACATTTTCTAGGCTTGTAATATGCACATAGCTTATTACTCCCCCATAATGTGATAATCCATTGAAAACAACAAGAGGCAAAAATAAATCCAACTAGAGAAAGTTAATGGACATTATAGAAATGAATTTCTCATGAGAATGACATACCACATAGAGAATAGATAATATTGATATATAAACACTAAGTGGTATTCCTCATGTACACACATTTTAGGATAGTAAAGTGCAAAGCATATTACTCCCCCAAAATGGAATAGTCCATTAATCTCCCAAAGAGCCAACTAAGATAAGCAATGAAGGCAATGAAGGCTCAACACAAAGAACACAAGTACATGGAGTGTAAACCAACAAACATAACTAGATTACTCAAGATAGGTAAGTAGGAAGCACAACATATACAAACACATGCTAGAAACAAAACTAACATATGCAAGGGAGCAAGCAACTTTCAATGTATATAGAATTAAATACAAGTTACCGCTTGGAGGAACATTGGGTAAGAGATATATATAATCCAAGTGACTTGGCTTGAGGAAATAAAATTGAAGAAGATCCCTTAATTCTTCATGAATTAGCCAAGTCTCCAATGCCCTCCAACAACACCTATTGATCAAGTTTGAGCTTGTTGGTCCCCAACCAAGTTGGGTCCTAAGAGGTTAGTCACAATAGGTTTGGCAACCCAAATGGTTCTTTTCTTGACACCACTTGGAGTACCAACATACTTGGCAAACACATTGCCCACATTATCCTTCCGAATGGAATAAACATCATCAATAAGTATAGGGTTGGATAATGTACCATTAGTGCATGAAGAAGCAAAGTGTCCCTTCTTGCGACAAAGGTAGCAACATCGACTTTTTCTCTCTTCTCAATAGGCTTCTCAACAGAGGAGCATTGGCTTGAGTCTTGTTAGGAGGTGGCCGTGTTCAACTCGTGGTTGAGCATGAGATTTGAACAAGAGGCCTCTTCCCTAGTTGCTTCTCACTAAGAGGCTTCTTCTTCAAAGGGCAAGATCTAACATGGTGCCCTTCAATCTTGCACTTGAAGCAAATAATCTTGGCCGGATCTTTGACTTGTTCTTGGCCCTCTTCTTGTCAATAATGGACTTGTCTTGAGATTGGAGTTGAATCCAAGTCCACTCTTGTCATTGGGAAGTCTTCGCACTCTCAACATCTTGTCAAGTGTGGAACTCCCTTCATGACACTTTTCCAAGTCTTCTTCAAAGAAGTGACTTGGGCCTTGAGCTCTTTAATTTCCTCTACATGGTTAGAATCAACACAAGAGCTAGAGGAAGTAGATGCTTCATGTTAGAGCAACAAGGCAAGGAAAGCAACTCATCACAAGATGTAACATTATGAGAGGATGAGTTACTAATACTAGAACAAGGCAATATAGCATTAAAAGAAGAGATTGTTCTAGTAACCATATGAGCTCACAAGATGTTACCTTTGTAGTGATAGCCTCAAGAGATAATTTTAGCTTGGTATGGGATTCTAGAAGATCCTCATGAGAGGATAGCTTTTCATGACTTTCTTCCAATTTCCCATACTTGCTAGTCATTAGCTCAAGTTGAGCCTTAGCTCAACATTCTCCTTCAAAATAGATGCTTCACAAGATGTGGAGTTAGTAGCACAAGCATCATTAGAAATAGAAGAAGATAACTTGGCAAGCTCATTATTTAACCTAGAGTTTTCCTCAATTAGATTAGCATTGCCAACAACAAATTGAACCTTTTCATTTTTAAGCACTTTATATTTAGCATTGGTATGGTCACGTGCTTTAGTGAGATAGGCTATTTGTTCATTATAGAGCTCCTCGATAGATTCAAGTTTCTCCTCCAGAGTAACTCGGAGCTCATACTCTTCCTCAAGACATAGTGAGGGATGCCTTTTCATTGGCATCACTTCTTTCAATCTCACCTTTCTTTTCAATGATTTTAGCGCTATAAATAGCAAAAGCCATTATTTCACTAAAAGGAGTGATAGCTTTACTACCTTTAGGGATATCTAGAAGAACCAACTCACCCTTTCTCCATTAAAGAGACTTCGTCCTCAAACTCTCCATAAATATCCTCATCCTCATCCTCATCCTCATCATCACAAGATGTAGTGGGTTCCAAAGGTGGAGATAACTTTGAATCCCTAGCCATAAGGCACATATGAGAAATGGATGGCGATGATGAAGATTACTAGAAGAGCCATTAAGGTCCATGTCTTGTTCCACCAAAAAGTGGGATTCCTCTACGTTGTTAGCCACACAAGTACTAGGAAATGGAAGCATTGTTTTCATGAAACAAGACATAGGAAGCATATCATCATGAGATTTAGTTGAACAACTATTACATGATATGCAAGGACTATCAACACTAGCATGTATGGAATTTTGAGTGCTAGAAGATATTAAGTCCAAAGATAGATCATTGCAATGGGATAGGGATGAAGTATAGTCAATAGCAAATTCACTATCCACAATGCAATTTCTATCACCACTCACCATATCATTACCTTGTGACAAATCACATGTTGGTGGAGTGGAGAAAGATGTGAACTCATCACGGCCGGAAGTGGATGGAGAAAATCATCCTCAATAATATTGGACACATCATATATATCTTGAAGTTTTGTCCATAGCTCATGAGCGTTCCGAAAGGCATGATTGATTCATAACTACATCGCTCAAAATGCACAAGAGACCATTAGATACAAGAGTATCGAGATAAGAGTTTTCCTCATCCTCTAAAGATAAATCTTGAGAATCCTTTGGAGGAGGAAAATCCAATCTACAATTCTCTTAACATACTTTGGACCCATGTCCTCAAGAAAATTAAGAATGCGAATTTTCCATGCATCATAGTTTCTACCATAGAATATAAAAGCGGGATCATGTTCTATTTCTCTAAACGACATCGTACTCTCTAGGATGTAAAGCCTAATAAAGAGAGACGAGGCTCTGATACCAATTGAACGGACAACGACGTCGCCTAGAGGGGGGTGAATAGGCGATTAAAACTTTTCCGGTTAAAGCTTGCTAAATGCGGAAATAAACTAGGTGTTTAAAATTAACAAGCATGCAACCTAAATATTCTAGGATAAACTAGATGCACCAACAACTTATGCTAAGCAAGACAAGTAACAAGGTGATAGCAAGATATATAACTTCAAGCTCGAAGGCTATCACAATGTAAATTGCATAAGTAAAAAGCTCGGGTATAGAAATAACCGAGGCACACGGAGACAATGATGTATTCCCGAGTTCCTCCCACAAAGGGGAGTACGTCTCGTTGGAGGGGTGTGAGCTCACCACGAAGGCCTACTCAACGCCACAAAGGCCTCACCCTATTCTCCGATGAACCCCGCCACAAAGGCCTAGTTCACCTTCCACTATTGGCAACCTTCAAACCCGAGGCACGCATCCACAACTCAATTGGAGGCTCTCGGTGTCACCGCAATCTTGGGGCACGCATCCACAACTCAATTGGAGGCTCCCAAGAACACCACAAGTCGTCTAGGGTCCAAGACCCAAGAGTAACAAGCTCACAAACTTTCAACTTCCACGAATCCTGTGGAGAGAGCAAACCGATGCAACCGATGCAAATGGCAAGAGCACAAGTGCTCAAATCCTTCACTCTCAAATTCCAACAAAGCAACAAATGCTTATGGGGGAATAAGAGAGGAAGAACAATGGAGGAGAAACACCAAGAACTCCAAGATCAAGATCTACTAAGTTTCCCTCACTAAGAAGGAAGATGGATTGGTGGAAATGTAGATCTAGATCTCCTCTACCTTCTCCCTCAAAGATATGCAAGAATCATAGGAGGGATTGGGAGAGGGGCAAGCTTTCCAAGGTCAACAATGGTGGGGGAGAGAGGATATTCGTGCTTAAAAAACTGGGAACCAATGGGAAGAAAGCCCCTTAAATAGGTCCCCACAAGAACTAGCCGTTGTGCAGGAATTTTGGGACCGGAATATCCGGTCCGAAGTGAATAATCCGGTTCAAATAATCCGGTTCACTCCAGTGCGAAATATGGTCTGAAATCCGTCGAAACCGGAATATCCGGTATGCCCCGAAAAATCCGGTTTCCAATAATCCGGTTCATGTCAGTACCGAAAAATGGCTCAACTAGAAACTTCATAACTTTTGCGTCCGGACTCCGTTTTTGATGATCTTTGGCTCGTTGAGTTCGTAATGAAAACTCTACAAGATCATGCAGAGAAACATCACTGCCCAATAATGGAAACTAAAACCAAATGTAAAGGTTTAACCTCTCTAAAAGGAACAACCGGTAAAACTTCCAACACGAAAACTCACATAACTTTTGCGAATGAATTCCGAATTAGGTGAGTCCAAATGCATTGGAAAGATAACAGCAAGGAGTATCCAAATAAAAGGTGAAAATATTGATACTCAAAGTATGGAGAAGTTACCACACATGGAAGGCGTGGGAACATTCTCAAAGACAAACGGAATATTTTCACCACCGAAAACGCAACAAGTTTTTCTTACGAAATCCGTTTTCGAGAAACCAAGGCTTGTCATGAAGATCACGACAAGCACTAAAACCCAAAGGAGACAAAAGCCAAATAAGAACCAAGAAAGATGATATGCAAAGTATGCAAAGGTTTGAGCTCTCCATAACGATTCGATCGAGTTACTCACTTGAGAGCCCCTCTTGATAGTACGACTATCTATCCTATAACCCGGTCTCCCAAAGACACGAGACCGGTAAAATAGAAAACCTATCAAGATTATACCTCTGCTTTGAGCATTCCACTTGAGCTAGATGATGACGATCTTGACTCTCTCAAGTTGGATCTTCTTTCTTGATTGCGCTTGCTAGCACAACTCCGCTTCATGAAGACTTGCAAGTTGCTCCCCATACACCATTATAGGAGAGACTAGCTCCCCCATACACCATTATGGGAGAGACCCTTCGGCAAATCTTCACAAGGCCACAATCTCCAAAGGGTGGCAAGCATCAAGCATAGGATATCTTCTAGATGCTTCACTTGAGCTTCCACGTCAAGCTCGATGACAAACACCGCTTGACGACGACATAGTCCATGGCTAAAGAAATCTTCCTTTAGGTTCATGCCCATGGAAAGATACCTAACCACACATAGAGATGCGACCACACATATCATGGGTTAGTTCACAAAGCTATATTGACAATTGCTTACCATACCATGAGATACAATCCCACTTGGTACAACTTGTAGCTTTGTGTGTGATCGCTTGCTTGATCAAACTTGTATCTTTGCTTCTCACTTCTAAAGATGATGTATTGAAGATGATAATGAAAGATCACCTAATCCTTTTCTTCAAGACACACTAGCAATAAGCTCAACTCAAATCATGACCATTCTTGATATAAATCCTTGAATGTAACAATGGCCATCAAGGAAGCTAATAGAGTTCAACACATGAACTCCATTATTTCCTATGGACAAGATCTACAAAGATAACTCAATGCAAACATTAGTCCATAAGGATTGTCATTAATTACCAAAACCACATATGGGGGAACCATGCGCTTTCAGTGTGTCCATTCGTCGATCCTTGTTCATTGTCTGTGCAGATGGTCCAGATGTTCGACATGTTTTGCCAGGAATTAATGATCTCAAGTTCAAGTTCCTTCATGTCTTCACCATGATCGAGTCATGCAAAAAATGGACATAAGTCCGGCTCGCTCTCACCAAGACCAATGACAACGTCTACAACCCAAAAACGCGTCGGCCCATCGGCGGCGGAAGGGCGTCCAATTGTCAACAATAAAGCCAAGGCGGCGAGGGACTCAACGCCCATTGCCGAACAACTACACTCGTCGATCGGGATGTGCATCGCCGACGCCAAGAGCCACACCGCCATGAGGGAGGAGAAGGCGAAGGCGAGGTGGTAAGTGTTGGTGACGAGGCATGACGTCAAGCTTGAGCTTCTTAGGACCAACGTCGCGACGAAGAAGAGAAACACCAACCTGGCATTCCAGATGGGTGTCGACATGGCGACGATGGACCCGCAGGTGAAGGTGTTGTACCTGGCAGAGCGCAACCTCATCCTGAACCAGATGTCGGCACCAACGGCGACTACATAACCAAGAGCCGACGAGATCACAACCACGCTGATGCCGAGCACCACTGCGCCCGCGGCCACGACTGGCTCTGCCTCACCTTCGCCGGGCTCTTCTCGATGACGGACTCAACCCCTTCACCCAACAGCACGGCTAATGAGCCTTCCATTGGAGTTTCATGTCTCCGTTCCTGTTATTCTGATCGCCGACTTTGGATGCGTTCTATCGTCGATCCATGGCATGCTGATCGTCGATTGTGGCTTGATGATTGCCGAACCTGTATATTTTTTGTAGCGGGAAACAAAAATTTGAATTTAGGTTTTTTTAATGTGATTTGAGGGCCGAAACCTGTGGGTGTTGCTGGAAACGTTTGCCCCATGCCAAAAAATTTGTCGGCCCGCGCCAAAAGGACTTCGCCGAGTACGCTGGGGGCCAAAGTGTTGGAGATTTTGTTAATGTTGCTAGCTGATTTTATGTTAAATAGCGGGTACACTTCCGGAAAATGTTTTGCGCTCCCATCACTAGTGCTCATGCCGTTTTAAAAAATAATCTATTTTTTTTAAAAGTTTTTGTTAAGAAAAAATCTCGAGGTAGACAATGGTGTATCCCGTAAACATGCAAATTTTCAATTTCAAATACAAACTAGTACGAGCTACACAAAAAAGACAGAATATGATAAATTTCAAGATTTGAAATAGGCATACTTAGATTCGCACTTTTATTATTTTTATGTAGTTCAGAATACAAAGTATTTGGAATTAAAAATTTACATGTGCGTAGGATACACCCTTGACTATATCCTTACTTGTTTTTTGAATTGTCTGAAACTCATAAATTTTCTTTTTTAAGACGGCGGTGGTGATCGGAAGTACCTGTCAAGAATATAATGCATTGCCTAACCCTTTCTATTAGTTCAGACTTTTAGGGTAATTGGTTAGTGAAGCAATTCAATATGGTATCAGATCCAGAGGTCTCGAGTTTAAATCCTGGCGAACGCAGTATTTAAATAAATATCTGCGAACACCCCAAAGTCCACCCGCGAGACCGGCCTAGGCGCGAGCGGAGTGTCAAGAATATAATGCATGAGCTTACTGGGTCGATAATAGAGAACAGAAACTGGTTAGAGATTATCTCACGAAAAATTCGGCCGTAGTTTGTACTCTCTCTTAAAAGGAAACAAGAATAAAATAGATTCCTGAGAAGAGAAAGAGGAGCAAGTGAGGACAGTAGCGAGGAAGTCGTACGGACACCCAGGCACACCGAGAACTTCAAAGCGAGGCGGAGCGTGGATGGGGTGGGCTTCTGGACTCTGGAGCGATCCGACGATTTTGTAGCCGATAAGCAAATAAAATAAAATAAAAAAAATAACGCAAGACGAAAAAGGCTGTGGGCTTTGCACGTCACGACAAATCTCTGCTCTGCTTTTCCCCTCACTTTTGCCTTCCCGCCCTTCGCCCCTCTCAATATTTCTCTTCCCGCTTAAAAACGAACACGCCTCCATCTTTTCTTTTCCTTTCCTCAGTAATAATTCTGGATTTGAATCCACGGACGGAATGAACTTGGTTTGGGGTTGTGGAATCGTGCACCGCAAGAAGGTAATTTCAGTGCTGATCCTCTACGGCTGGTCCGTGGCCTCGCCTCCGCACCGGAGAAAGAAAACAAAACTGTCCAAAAGAAAAGACGGCAGGAAAAAGAAGAGGACTGTCCTCTGTCCAAAGACCAGACCGAGGGAACACGTACACGTACACACGTCCTTCCCCACGTAATTTTACCATCGAGTTTTTACTGTAGCGACCCAGCGCGAAACCGGGGCCACACTTTCACCGCGGCGGTCTCTGTGAGAAAGGGCCCGGCTCCCAACGCGCCCCCCAAGCTCCTCTAGTCTAGTAGCTTCTCCGGGACGCAAAAGATTTCTGCGCAGCGCAGTGGCTAGCAGTAACTCCATTCCCACCCCTCCTCCAAAGTTGATCGCTCTCTCCGCTTTTCTCCGCACAACCCGGCCGCAGCAGCTCTGCCACCCCACCACCTCCTTGACTCCTCCACGAGACGGCGAGACCAGCCCCCTTCCTCCTCCTCCTCCTCCTCGCGAATGCCGCCTGCTCGCTCCGGTGCTCGCGCGTGACCGGCGGCTAGGGCGCGGAACGAGGGAGAGCTCCCGGCTCCGTGCGGCGCGGCATGGGGGAGATGGACTTGGACGACGTCGTGCTCTCCTGGTCCGTCCCGGAGATCACCGACGACGACCTCTACAGGGGCAAGGTGCGTGATCGGTCTCCCCTGCTCTGTAGCAGCGCTCCTACTTCCGGGTGTGCGGTGCGGGCGCGCCGTCGCCAACTGCCCCCTTGAGCACCTCTTGTTTTTTCGAATCCGTGCGCGCGTACGGGCTCCGACGCGTGATTGGTTAAACCGCTCTCGAGTTAGTTCCCGACGACGATCTCTCCGGGCGCAGCGCGGCCGCGAGCTCGCGCCGCGCCCCTCCCCTTTTTTCCCTTCCGAATCCGTGACCGTGCCGTACGTTCGGACTTCGGGCCAGCGATGTGTGTGCGCGCGCGCGGTAGGTTTCTCTTCGCGCTGAAATCCGGGGACTTTTTTTTAGTAGTAGTAGTTTATCTCGTTTTGTGTATGGTTGGTTGTTTTTCTGTGCGTAATCCAAGGTTGCGCAGTTGGATGCTCCGAATAACGGTCCGTGCGCTAGGGTTTAGATGGGGGTTTCTGTGCACGTACGTGCCAGGGCACTTCGATTGCCTTGTGCTGAGTACCTTGTTTTGCTTTTGTTTTGATAACCAGAACGGTGAGTTAGTTACATATTTATTTGCTGCACACTTGGAGGTGATACATGGCAGCCAGGAAATTACATGGTTGCCGTTGGTGACTTATATGAGTGACTGATGATTTGGGCTAACTATATGCCTTGCTATGCATGATTTTGTGTCACTGATGTAGGTGCCGATTGCTGTTTTGAAAAGAACGACACACTAATTTGCTGTGCCCATGACGCACCATCATTTGGGAAGCGTTTTAGTGGGTTGTAGCATCAGTTAGCACGTCTTGTTCCAAAAAAAGAACTTTAGATGATACATGCCGTAAGTTGTTAGTGGCTGTTGGGAGATGCTAGGTGTGTAAGTAATGTATCCTAGTGCGAGAGATACCTGTTGTCAGTTGACAGAACAAGAGATACATGCTGTGATGTTGTACGATTTGGTGGCAGAAATTATATTGCAACGACAAGTTATGTGTATGGTTGAGTACAGTAACCTCCTTGTGATAGGTTTCTCTTCAAGCTGAAATCCGGGGACTTTTTGTACTAGTTAACCTCCTTGCTGTTGGCTGTTTCTCTGTGTATAACATAAGGTTGGCAGTTGGATGCTCCGAATGATGGTGTTCTGGATGCGTGGTTTGGTCCGTGCGTGCTAGGATTTAGAGGGGGTTTCTGTGTACGTGCCAGGGAAATTCGATTGGCTTGTGCTGATTGCCTTGTTTTGTTTTCACAAGCGCTGCAGTGAGTTAGTTGCATAATTGCTGCACACTTGTTGGTGATACATGGCAGTCAGGAAATTACATGTTGCCGTTGGTGTCTTACATGAGTGACTGATTTGGGCTAACTCTAGATGCTATGCATGATTTGTTTTACTGATGCTCTGAGTGATTAATTGGCTTGTTTTGTTTTGACAAGTGTTGCAGTGAGTTAGTTGCACAATTGCTGCACACTTGGCGGTGATACATGGCAGTCAGGAACCTTAGATGTGGGCTAAATATAAATGCTATGCTTGATTTTGTATTACTGATGGAGGTGCCCATTGCTGTTTGAAAAGAATGAAACACTAATTTGCTATGCCTGTGACGCACCATTATTTGGGAAGTGCTTTAGTGGGTTGTAGCATCAGTTAGCCCGTCTTGTTCCAGAAAAAACGTTAGATGATAAGTTGTTAATGGCTGGGAAGTCATGTATCCTAGTGAGAGAGATACTTTTAGTCAGTTGAACAGAAAAGTTATACATGCTGTGATGTTGTACAATTTTCTCAGAAGTTATATTGCTATGGCAAGTTATGTGTATGCTTGAGTACAGCAACCTTCTTGTGATAGCTTAAGCTCTGTAATGGTCCTTGACTGTTCTTGCAGTAGATGATATTGACTAGATAGCTTTTCTGTTAGTATAAATTGCATGCCATTTTTGTGCTCAAGGAACTGTTGGAGCTTCTTTTGTTACCTATAATCATGTACATTTATACCATCTTCTCTTTTGTGTTTAGGTTGAGACTAATTCCCTGCAACTTCAAGTCACTTGATCACTATCTCTTCTCATATGTTGTATCGTGTGCCCATTTCTGTTTGATAAGAATGACATACTGACTTGCTATGCACCATTTGGGAAGTGTTTTAGTGAGCTGTAGCATCAGTTAGCCCATCTTGTTCCAAAAAGAATTTTAGATGATACGTGTCGTAACTTCTTTATGGCTGTTGGGAGATGCTAGATGTGTAATTCATGTTTCCTAGTGAGAAAGATATGTTGTGATGCTGTACAATTGGGTGGCAGAAATTAGAAATTATATAGCAACGATGAGTTATGGGTATGGGTGAGTGCAGTAACCTCCTTGTGATAGGAGCAGCTTAAGCCCTGTACTGCTCCTTGCGTGTTATTAAAGTAGATGATATTAACTAGACAGCTTTTCTATTAGTATAAATTGCATGCCGTTTTTGGGCCCTAGGAACTGTTGGATAATCTTTTGCTACCTATAGTCATGTTTCATTTATACCATCTTCTACCTATAATCATGTTTCACTTATACCATCTTCTCTTTTGTGTTTAGGTTGAGACTATTCCCTGCAACTTCAAGTCACTTGATCACTATCTCGTCTCGTATCGTGTGCCTCTGATTGAAGAAACAAGGTCAGATCTGTGCTCATGCCTTGAACTCATAAGGGAAGCACCCTCGTCGAAAATACTTTCCATGGAGGCAGCGGGAAAATCTGGATCATACTTTATGGATGTGGACTTCTGGGACAATGAGGCTGGTTTTTCCACTGAGGCTTATGCTGCGAGGAATGGTGACATATTTATTTTGTCTAGCATGAAACCTGAAGCTGCACAGGACTTAAACCGCCATGGTGTGACATATTGCTTGGCAATGGTTACTGAGGTTTCTATGGATGATGAATACCAGAAGGGCTTCAGAGTCAAAGTTGCCAAGGATATTGGTTTGGAAGAAGACTTGGGTAAACTCAAACATGCAATATTTCTCAATAATATCACGACAAACATGCGGATATGGAAAGCACTTACCTTTGATACACAGATGAATAACAATTCACAGTAATCAAGTCGCTCTTAGCCCCAACAAATTTGGTAATTTGACATGAATACTCACGTTTTAGTCATACTTGCTATTTTTCATTGCCATTCTAAATTTGTATGGTACCTAACTTTTTGAGCTCCTCCATGTTGGCTCTGTTACAGGGCGAGGATGTTTGTGGTATCTGTGTTAAACCGGAAGGGGGCTGTTTGGCTTCTTTCACAAAGCAACTACTGTCAATTAAGCTTAATCAATCGCAAATGGATGCTATTGAATCTGTCATCTCAGCTGTACGATGTGGGCATGTGGACCTCATGAAGATTATATGGGGTCCACCAGGTACTGGAAAAACCAAGACGGTTAGTGCTTTACTGTGGGTTTTGGCGTGTTTGCAATGCAGAACTCTTATTTGTGCTCCCACAATGTTGCTGTTGTTGGAGTTTGCACTCGTTTCCTTCAGAACTTGAAGGATTTCAATGAGCACAATCATGACAATGGTCTACCTGCTTCTCTTGGAGATATCTTGCTGTTTGGAAGCAGGTCTAACATGGACATGACCGACGATCTTCAGGATGTTTTCTTGGATTTTCGTGTCGATGAACTCGTGGAATGCTTTTCATCGTTGTCTGGTTGGAAGTACAAAATAGCTTCAATGGTATCCTTTTTTGAGGACTGTGCTTCACGTTATGATATGCTTCTCGAGGATGATGGCAAAATTGACCCAGTGTGCTTTCTAGACTTCATCAAGAAGCAATTTGATGCAACAGCAAAAGCTCTTGAAAGATGCATAATGAATTTGTGGGTTCACCTTCCTGGAAGGTGCTTTTCTCGTGGTAGTGTCATAAATATATCTACATTGCTTAATATACTGGAAAAATTTGGTGCCCTTCTGTGCGACGCAGACTTGACTGATGAGGGCTTGAAAAGGGGCCTTGGTTGTTTGTCAACTGAAAATTCTGCTTGTTCACAGCCTATATCTTCTATTGAGAAGGAACTGGATGGAGCAAGGTCTGCATGCCTTAAATTGCTTAAAGATCTGCTACACTCGCTTAATTTACCCACTGGAGTAGACAAAAACTGGGTCCAGAGCTACTGCATAAGTAATGCAACACTTCTTTTCTCTACTGTCTCTAGCTCGTATCGGTTACATCACATAGAGATGGAACCCCTCGATGTATTAATTGTTGATGAGGCTGCTCAAGTGAGGGAGTGTGAATTAGTGATCCCACTACGTCTGCATTGGGTGAAACATGTTGTTTTGGTAGGAGATGACTGTCAGCTGAGCGCAATGGTTAAAAGCAAAGTAAGGTTTTTTTCTCATTCTTTTATGCTGACTTGTTTCCTTTCTTAGTCATTGGTGTATTTATCAACAAGACAAACTTCTGGTAGTAAAAGGCCACAACATGTTTTTTCTTGAAAACTGTGAAAATCATATCTTTCTTTTCTGTTTCTTTATTATTGATCTTTTTTGTATAAATTTAATCTTTATTTTAATTGTTTATCTCTAGGTATGCAAAGAAGTTGGATTTGGGACAAGTCTTTATGGGAGATTGGTTATGCTAAAGTTTGAAAAACATTTGTTGAATATACAGTACCGCATGAATCCTTGTATCAGCTTATTTCCAAATGCTCAATTTTATGAGAGGAAGATTTTGGATGGCCCCAATGTTCTGTCTCCTAGCTATAGTAAGGATTACACATGCCTCCCTTTTGGCAGCTACACGTTTATAAATGTGACTGACGGAAGGGAAGATAAGGAGGGCGCGGGAAACAGTCGGAGAAACATGGTTGAAGTTGCTGTTGTTTTGCACCTAATCCATACCATTGTTAAATGTATGTCTAAGATGAACTCTATCCTTTATTTAACCTTGATATCCTTTTTTACTTATTTTTTTTATGAAGCTACATGCCGAATATAATATGTGATTTTTAGAAGCTTACGTGTTCTTCCTTTCTTTTACTGCATACCGCATAGCCTTCATTGTAGAAATGTTTTCACTACACTAATCTATGTTCAAGAGTCCAGTTTTATACATATGTGTAACTTGTGATATGGTAATTGCATCAATCTAGCTTTATGAAAAATTAATTTTGCTGCCCTGTTCGGCAGACAATGTTGCATTGTTATATAAAAAAAGGAGAACATAATGTAGATGACATGAAAGGTGAAACATTATGCTCTATTAGAATTGTCGGCCACTGAATGGACCCATTTTAGTAACTTATTATCTTCAGAGTGGAAAAGCAGTTATATGTCAATTACTTAGTGATACAGACCAAGATCAGTTTGGTGAAAGAAAATTCTTTCAGTAGCCTTACCCCTCAAGATCAGTAACAATTCAGTTTTTGTCTGCAGCTTGGAAAAGGACAGACCAAGGGCTCACCATAGGCGTGGTCTCTCCATATAATGCTCAAGTTGATGCAATTAAAGCTCGACTTGGCAAAAAATACGATACATGTGATGGCTTTCATGTTCGGGTGAAGTCCATTGATGGTTTCCAAGGAGAAGAGGATGATATAATAATACTATCAACTGTTAGATCCAATGAGAGAGGGGTTGTTGGATTTCTTGCTGACAACCAAAGAACAAATGTTGCTCTTACTAGAGCAAGGTGTGCATCAATTTTTTGCAGGCCCTTGCTAATTGCTGTTGAAAGTATGTCAGATTCGTGTTATAAATCATCTAATGGATGCTCTGTTTCATGCAGGCACTGTCTTTGGATTGTTGGGAATGCTCATACACTGTATAAAAGTGAAACCGAATGGACAGACCTTGTTGCTGATGCAGAGAAACGCAAATGTATTTTCAGTGCCACTAATGACGCAACCATCTGTAAGCTGGTCTTGCAAGTAAAGCAAGAGCTTGATGAACTTGATGATCTTCTTAATGCTGACTCAGCGGTTTTCAGCAATACCAGATGGAAGGCAAGTACCATGGTTTTAGCCAATTTGACTTTGAACATACTTTCTTGTCTTTTATGCCCCTGCACTTAAATAACCTGGAACACAAACCACATGTATGTGCATGTGTCTTATGAGACTCATGCTTGTTGTCAGGAATTAGGGTTTTCATGAATAGATGTATCTTTACTTTTTTGAAACATGTATGTTGTTCACTTGTCTCTGCTAGGTTATTTGCTCTGTAATTCGATTGTAAAAGATTTGTAACTAAGATTGTCTGGAACATGTGCTACTTCGTACCATGCTACGTCAATTATTATGGTTCTTTACTAAAGAGTACGTATACCATCTTGTGAACTTCCTAGTTTTCTTGAACACGCTACTCTTTCATTTCCTTGTATACTATTTTTCTCAGGTTCTATTTTTGTATTCGTAAATTCAACAGGTCATTCTTAGCGATGAGTTCAGAAAGTCTTTCACCAAACTAAAATCGTCACAGCTCAGAAGGGAAGTACTCCAAAAGCTTATCAGACTTGGGGGTGGTTGGAGGACAACAGTTAAGAACCTTGATATACCTGGTGTTTCTCATCTTGCAAAAGTATACAAAGTCAGGGACCTGTATCTTGTTTGGAGTACTGACGTCGAAAAAACTGGAAAAAGGTATTTCCAGATAATAAGAATTTGGGACCTACTGTCACAGCAAAATCTTACAAGAACTATTCAGCGTCTCGAGATTCTGTTTTCCATGTACACGGATGATTACCTGGATCACTGCAGGAGAGTACAGACGCAGGGGTATGAGTTGTTTATTGCTAATGAGTTATACTCTGATTCCTTGGATTTGTTTTTACCTTCTATGCTTAGCAATGAACTGTTTGTAAATAGTTCCCATGTCCACAAATGAATTGTCTGTAGACATTTTTCTAATGTTTGCCCTCGTTTTGCTGTGGATAACAGGAAATTGGAGGTTCCTGTGGTTTGGGATGCTGAACATGATATTATTCGCTATAACAAAGATTACAAAGTTGATGCTCAGGAACAGCGTGATATCGTGGATACATCATATGCCATGGAGAATTCAAAAGTTAGCGAAAGCTTCTTGCTGATGAAGTTCTACTCTTTATCATCTGGAGTGGCAAAGCATTTGCTGACAGCTACTGATGGGTCTGAAATTGATATCCCTTTTGAACTGACTGATGAAGAGCAGGTGATAATCCAATTTCCTCTCACTAGTTTTATACTTGGGAGGTCGGGCACTGGAAAAACCACTGTATTGACAATGAAATTGATTCAAAAAGAGCAACGATCATTGATTGCATCCCAAGGTCTGAATTTGGATGGAGCTGATTTATCTGTGCCACTGAAGAATGGAGGAGAAAGTTTCGTGAAACAAGTGTTTATCACTGTAAGCCCAAAGTTATGTTCAGCCATAAAAAATCACATCTGCAAGCTTAAAAGGTCAGTCTTTTGAATTCAACCCCTATTTAAAAGTATTACTCCCTCCGTTCACTAATGTAAGACCTTTTAGCTAATTTATTATTAACTATATACTCCCTCCGTCCCAAAATACTTGACTCAGATTTGTCTAAATATGGATGCATGTAGACGTGTTCTAGTGTATACATGCATCCATATTTAGACAAAGCTATGTCAAGTATTTTAGAATGGAGGGAGTACATATGTGTACCATTTAGTAAATGATTTCTGTACTTTCATTGTCTCCGCTCTACTGCATCTCTCTGATCTGAGACTCCCTTAGACCCTTTGTCATATCCTTTTGAAGGGTTAGTGTTATTATCTTTCTATAAAAAAAAGTGCATTCTCCCCTTGATATGTTTTGAAAAAAATATATATAACACTTGCATATGGCGACTACCCCAGTGGTTTTGTATTAAAGGGAAAGACAAACCATGATCACTGATCTTCAGGCCAGGCCTTGAATGTGGCTGGGCTAGTCATGCACTCACACCTTCACATGATTAGCTTACCGAGCGATGCTTGCTGCTATTGTTTTTAGTTATACTCCCTCCGTTTCACAAAACAACGCACAACGCAGTCAATGTTGTCCAAGTTTGACCATGTTTCTAGACAAAACTATAAATATTTACAACACCAAATTGACCATAAAACATATTTTCATACTGTACTTACCAAATATTTATATTTTCTTGTATATATTTGGTCAACCCTAGTAAGCTATGACTTTTGACCAAAATTATAGGCCCTGTTTTACAAAATGGAGGTACTACATTGCAAGCTGGTTCAGCGATTTCTTTGAAAAATGTTTAGCTCCTTTTTTTATGATTTATACCAAGAAGGATCCTGATATTAATTCCAATTTATTTTGAGCCCTCATAGATTTGGCGCTGGAGATATCTCTGATCAGGCTAGTATTCTTCACATGCATGACATTATGGATGACCTGCAAGAGTTTACAGAAATTCCTGACAACTTTTGTGATCTACCTCATGAGCACTATCCTCTTACTATAACATATCGAAAGTTCTTGATGATGCTTGATGGAACACGTCGGACATCATTTTTTGAGGCGTTTTATGGTGAAATGAAGTCTAGCATTGAGAGAGGCCACTCAAAATCTCGTGCAGTGCAAACTTTTATTGAATTGAAGGAAGTCACCTATGAGAAATTTGCTACTTTCTACTGGCCTCGTTTTAATGCAGATCTTACAAAGAAATTTGATGCGTCCACTGTCTTCACTGAAATAATTTCTCATATAAAGGGTGCATATCAAGCAAGCAGGCCTTATACTGGCAAACTGGGAAGACAAGATTATGTGATGCTCTCAGATAAAAGATTTTCATCGCTGAACAGTGAGAAGAGAGAGAGAATTTACGATTTATTCCTTGAATATGAGAGTATAAATGCTCTGCCAGGGAGTTTGATTTGTCAGATTTTGTCAATAGTCTTCACAGTAGCCTTGTATCTGAGGGTTACAATGGAGATATGGTGGATTTTGTTTACATAGATGAGGTACAGGATCTCACCATGACACAAATAGCACTTCTTAAGTATGTCTGCAAGAACATCAAGGAAGGCTTCCTTTTTGCTGGTGACACTGCACAGACTATAGCAAGGGGTATTGATTTCAGGTTTGAAGATATCCGTTCACTCTTTTATACTGCATTCCTGGCAGAAACTGAAGCGTTTAATCAGGGACTTAAACATGGAAAGAGAGTCCATCTGTCTGATATGTTCCAACTGTCTCAAAATTTCCGCACACATTGTGGCATCCTCCGTATGGCACATAGTATCATGAGCCTTCTGTACTTCTTTTTCCCGTCAAGTGTTGACAAGCTTAATCCAGAGACTGGACTTGTATATGGAGAAGCTCCTGTGCTTCTGGAGTCTGATAACGATGAAAATGCAATTATGACTATTTTTGGAGAAAGCAAAAGTAAACATGGTAACCTGCATGGGTTTGGTGCTGAGCAAGTCATATTGGTTCGTGATGATGCTACCAGAAAACAAATTATTGATCTTGTTGGTAAACAAGCTCTTGTGTTGACTATTGTTGAATGTAAAGGCCTCGAGTTTCAGGTACGAGCTTATAAATTCTTTTACATCTGTGTTCATTTTGCAAAATATTTTAATTGTAAAGGTGCTGTTTCAAAGTGATGAGTATACTTACTTCAGAGATATTCTGTAGGATGTGCTGTTGTACAACTTTTTTGGTTCGTCGCCACTAAGAAACAAATGGAGAGTTTTGTATGGCTACATGAAAGCTAAAGAGATTATAGCAGACTCTGAGGAGATCTCTCATCCGGATTTCGAGAGAAGCAAGCATTATCTTCTCTGTTCGGAGCTGAAGCAACTCTATGTAGCAATCACGCGCACGAGGCAAAGACTGTGGATATGTGAAAATACAGACGATTATTGTCGACCAATGTTTGACTACTGGAAGAAGCTGTGCCTTGTGGAAGTTAGATTACTTGATTCTTCCCTAATTCAGGCAATGCAGACAGGGAGCAGCAGTGATGATTGGAGGCTACGGGGAACCAAGGTTAGTGATCTTTACTTGTTTGGTCTGGAAAGCCAATTTTAACTTATTGTGCTATGCATATGTTTCCTAGTGAATGATTCTTTTTGTGTTTTTAATATCGTGGAATTCATGATTTTTTATCACGCAATTGTTCTTGCACACAAATTATTTGTTAGGTCATGGGGCCTACCTACTTACAGTTTTCCTGTACTTCTGTTTTACTGTTGTTATTCCATGTCACAATTTCTCCTTTTTTGTAGTTATTTAATGAAGGGCAGTTCGAGATGGCTACGATGTGTTTCGAAAAGGCTGGTGATGCACACAGAGAGAAGTGGGCAAGAGCTGCCGGACTCGTATCAACTGCTGACCGTGTCAAATCCTCAAATTCGGAGCTGCACAGGGCTTCACTGCAAACGGCATCAGAGATCTATGAGTCCATAGGCATGCATGATAAAGCTGCTGCTTGCTATATCAAATTACATGACTACAAAAGAGCAGGTCTGCCAACTGTCCATAATTCCAAGCTCTATTATACTCTGAGACTTCAAAGTTCCATTATGTTTTACAAATAATAAGTTGTTCTCAAGGAGTTGCTATATAAGTAAATGACATCAAATTTCAAAACATTGGTTTAAAAAGTTATCCCTTATATTGCAGACATGCTAATTTTTAGCTTTGACACTTAGTTTGACGTCACTCCATGAAGCTCTATCTGACTAAACACTGTGTTCCTTGTGTTGCCATAGGTATGGTATATATGCAAAAGTGTGGTACTTCTAGACTTGAGGATGCTGGTGACTGTTTTGCGGAGGCTGAATGCTGGCCGGAGGCAGCTGAAGTGTTCTTTAAAGCTAAATGTTACACCAAGTGTTTCTCCATGTGCTCAAAAGGAAAAGGATTATTCAATCTGGGCTTGCAGTTTATGCAGCAGTTGGAACATGAACATTCTCTTGAGAATTCAAAATCCTTGGAGGTTTCTGCAGTTAGAAAGAAGTATCTGGATAACTGTGCTGAGCATTATTTTGAGCGTGGCGACATAAAGAATATGATGCCTTTTGTTAAAGCTTTCAGCTCTATGGATCATATACGAACATTCCTTCACTCTAGGGATCTTGTTGATGAACTATTGAGTTTAGAGATGGAAATGGGTAATTTTATAGAAGCTGCAGCAATTGCAAAGCATAAAGGAGACATCTTACTTGAGGTAGACATGCTCGAGAAGGCGGATTTGTTTGAGGATGCAACGCGGCTTCTCCTCCTCCATATCATTGTAGACTCCTTGTGGTCTTCAAATGGTAGAGGGTGGCCTCCCAAAAGATATACAGAGAAGGAACAGTTGCTTGCAAAAGCCAAGGAGATGGCGATGAAGGTCTCTGAGTGCTTCTACTGCTTTATTTGCCTGGAAGCTGACGCACTATCAGATGTGAATAAGTCTCTTGCCAATTTAACTTGCACTTTGCTTGAGGGCAGAAAATGTGCAAACTTGTTAGTTGAACTTTTTGCTTCCCGTTTGATTCTTGATGTTCATCTCCAGTCTCGAGCCTCTGGATACAATTTGGAATTAGGTCCAGAATCTGAAGATGAAAATAGCTGTAATGATTTGCTGGCTTGCAACCAGATATCACCCCAAACTCTGTTGTATGTCTGGAATCACTGGAAGTCGATCATAATCAAAGTACTATCTCATCTTCGCCACACTGGTGGTCCAGAATTAAATGATTCTGCTGCTGGAGATCTCTGCGCCAAGTACTTTGGGTTGAGAAAAAGATGGCGATGCTGGCCGATATGTGGTGCTTAACATGAACTCAAGTTGGATTTCTAATGCTGGCAGAAGTTCTTTGCAGCAAGATGGCAACAGATGTTTATTGGATGTCCCTCAGTGTCATTCATGTGCAGAGTATTTCTGGATGAATGAGCTGTCTTCTGTTGGTCTGAGTGTACTTAAGAAGTTAGAGTCCATTGTTCAAATTCCTCCAAAGCCAGCATTTTCGTATGCCCTGGTGAGAACTATCCTTTTTATAAATGAGATAGCAAAGTTTTTGGAAGAATCAAAGTTCAGTGTGCCAAAAAGTTCCATGAAGCTGAGAAGCTTTTTTGTTCTCTGTGAGCGTCGCTTCTTTGAGTAGTTTTTCTTGTGTGGAGGGACGGAACGAGGAGCCTGTTGCGTTTACTTGACTCACCAGCTGCATATGGTTTGATTGCTGATTCCCTTGGTGCAAATCTTCGGCCAACAAATAAAAACTTGACCTATGGGCATTTGGGGAGAATAACCATGCTTCTGCTCCATGCAGCACGATTGGATGCTGCACTAGTTTCAAGACTATTGCAGTACCTGGACGATAGTTCTGAGTGGGCTGATTTTTTCGTTCTTTGAAGAAATTTCTTGACAGTGGTCTTGATAGATCCTCCCTGATCACGAACTATAGGTTTGCTCTTGAATTTACCTTCAATGTGAAGTGGAAGGATGAGGTAGACTACATATCCCCAATGTGCTATGTGGGTCTTATGGAGTGCCTTGGTTTCTTGGCTTCATCATACTTACTGCAGAAGGATTTTATATGCTGCACGAAATCTTTGTTGGTCAATATGCTGGAGTGCCGTACCAGTAAGGTTTACCTTGACAGCTCCCTGCTATCCGATTCCAGCGCAGATGGCGAACTTGAACGTTTGGCATTGTCATCAGGGCGTTTCATATATCAGACAATTTTGGCCATCTTGATGAACAAGCAGAGTCTCCAGGAATGGGTACACAAGACTTCAACAGCGTCTTCAAGTAGTTCATACAAACCAGTCCTCCTGAGGCTAGTTGTCACACTTTATCCACTGATCCTTACTCTTTCTCTGGGGAGTTGCTATGAAGTCACGAATAACCTTCTGAGGTGTGAAGTTTTTAAGGATTTACCTCTGGAGTTCTCTCAGAAGATTGTACATGCTTTACAATGAGGTCTCGCACACCGAGCAACTTCATAAAAGTGCTTGCTGATGCACTCGCCGCAATCGGAGATCATATGGTAATTGTCGGTTCACCCAAAGGCCCAGCGATTGCTCGAAACTTAAATGCTATTATGATTAGCAAGGAAGATATGTATGATGTTCCCAAGGTAATGGCTCTTCTGCGTCCTGAAGAACCAAGCTCTGCGAAGCAAGAGAGACCATCGCCAGCGGAATCTGATGGTAACAAGCCCTGCCATGTTCCTTCTGGAAAGATGCCTAAGGCTGTACGAGGTACTAAGATGGAGCGTGCACATGAAATAGATTTAAGTGATAAGAGTTCTCCCTTCTGGGAGCTTTACAATTATCTTGAAGGCAATAAGCAAGGCATGGTGAGTTCATATGTTGTAATGCTTGTTTTCTTACCATCCAGTCTGTCCCAGTGCTTCGTAGTTGCCAGTTATTCTAAAAGCTAATTTCTGCAGGGAGATGCGGCGTCTGTTATTAAATTCCTTGGAAGTGCCCTTCCATGGCTGGAGCAAGCAGGCTTTGATGCACAATTGTTGGATGAGGCCAGACACATCAGCAGTGAGTTTGAAGCACAATCTGGCAGGTAAGCAGGCAAATGTTAACTTAGCACCAACTCTAAATTTCTTAAATGGCAGTAAAAAATGCAGCAAAGCAGTTGATGGAAAAAATATGAAGGGAACCTTGTAACGTCTTCTTTTCCTGCATGATGTGTACTCCCCCATGTCTCGTGAAAATTTACCATTTGCACGTGAAAATGGTCTGTTCACAGGACGAAGAAGCCAGTCTCTCAGACTGCTAGGGCTCTACTCTCGGCGTGGCCAGATTGCCATAACAAGCTTCAGGAGATCATGAAGTTTCTGCAGTCTACAAGTATATCCTTTGGAGACTATGACAGTGGCGATGATGTTGCCACAGCGGCTGTCCAGTCTCACACTGACGGAGGGGACAAACCGACTGAATGTTCAGACGAAGAAGCTGATAACAGAGATGCTGGTGGGGCTGCCTCAGCCTCTACAAAGACTGCACAGAAGCAGAAGAGCAAAAAGAAACCCAAAAAGGCTAAGGGCCGTGGCAGGAAGTGAGCTGTGGCTGTTAGCCCTGCCCGTCGTGTAGAAACTTGTTATATAACCTCCCATGACTGTAAAACCAGCGGATAGCGATAGCCTTTTGTTGCTGTGCACTACTACGATTCGTACGTTGCAGAGGCTGGGTCTCCCCTTTTCAAAAAAAAAAGACTACGATTCGTACGTTCAAGGAGAACGGAACTACTGTAATAGTTTTCGCTAAAAAACTGGGTCAAACAATCGGAAACTGAGACTAAGTAGAACCGTAGATGTTCTCCCGCCTGTTCCTTTGATACCAGTTTTAGACAACAGGGTATCATCCTTTCATTTGAACCTTAACTTTGTGAGGAGGTACCTCCCTATATATCATGCATACCTTGGTTCAGGCTTCACAACTGCCGATAGTCTATTTTGCCGTCGCCACAGTTGTACCCAACAATATGATTTGTTTCAGCTAACTATGACTACTTTTGAATCTCCATTTACCTACTGCAATTTGTTATTCTTTCGACACTAGAAAAAGAGGCGGTCATTAGGATATCCAAAAATATCCAACGGATGCATGTCAGTAGAATGCGCATATGGCTTCACTGACATCCAAAATACTCATACCCAACTCGTAGTTGTCGAGCCAGGTTGCCGGGTCCATGGTAGGGTTGGTTGGCTACCTTGAGATCTCTTTAAATCTGGGAGGAACCTTTCAGCTCTGATAGCAGGATCGAGGCAAGCCGTCCCCTTCAGTTTCGCTGAAAGGCTTTGGCCCTGCTAGGAGGACCGAGGCAAGCTGTCCCTTCAGTTTCGCTGAAAGGATCGAACCCGGCCTAGAACTTGGAGTAGGAGCCGGTGAAGCGGTGGTGTTATTTGGCAACGCGAGCCGTTTTCGGTTCTAAGACCAAAAACCTAACTCCGCCGCCATGACAAATCGCCATACAGAATCCCCACCTCCGGCGAGCAATAACCCCACGTTGCCAACAGATCAAGTAACACCCCCGCTAATGGCTCGTAGCCCTAGCTCGGGCGGGTCCGGGAGAGGCTGCGGCGGCGCCGGGGATCGCTGATATTCTTGAAATCCTTGTCGAAGGTGATATTGTTGAAATCCTTGTCGAAGGTGATATTCTTGAAATCCTTGTCGAAGGTGATATTCTTGAAATCCTTGTCGAAGGTGGGAATCTCCTCTTCGGTTATCCGAGAAGGACCTCCCACCTCAGGGACCGCCCTTTCCCTCGTGTCCGTTTCCGGCACAATGGGCTGGCTGGTCTGCAGGGACTCGGTGTTGGGGGCTGCAGCATGCTCTTCTGTTGCTGCGATTGGTGTATCTGGAGCGGTAGCAGGAGAAGGGTGTGGGCCTCTGCTGGCCACAGCCTTGTGCCTCTTCAGCTTTTTCGGCTTCAGAGTAGAGGGAGGCAGACTAAAAAGGAGAAAAAGGCGGAAAGTTAAACTCCGAGGTAAAGGAAGAAAATCCCGACAAAGTAGAACAACCCAGATGTTCAAACCTGGAGGTGACGACGGGGACCTCCTCAAGATCAATGACTTCCTGGGAAGCGGAAATCTTCTTGCTCTTACGTCAGCCAGTGAAGGCGGCGCGCAATGCCTCCAGCTCGGCATCGGAAGCAAGTTCCGACTCAGGAAGTTCGGCAATCTGTTAAGAAGGTAAAAGCTGAGTTGAAAGCATGAAAACCGAGTAAACGACAAGGATTTAAACCCAAAGGGCGAAAAACTGTACCTTGGGAGCCGAATTCGCGGCCGTATACATTGGTCGGCTTTCTTCATATTGGTCGCGGGATGCGACCAATTGATTTGCGTGTTTCCGCAAATCCTTTGCTGACCAAACTTTGTCGGTTGTCCACATAGCATCGCCATCTCCCGAGTATTCGCAGAGGAGGCGAGCGCCGTGATTCGCCAAAGGCTGAATCCGCCTTTCTAACCAGCAAAGGACCGTCCAAAACTTGACGAATTCCAATGTTTTAATCTTGGGGAACCAATCCTCCCTGAATCTACGCAGGATAAAGGAAATGGTCCCGCAAGTTGGGAGTGCGCCCTCCGAAGAGTTCCGCTTAACCCCAAAGCAGTAAAGCCAAAAATCTAGTCTGGGCGCTATTCCTAAATACCCTTCGAAAAGGGCTTGGAAGCCGGCTAGGTAGAGTATGGAGTTTGGAGGAAGATTGTGTGGCTGAACACCGTAATGGTTGAGAACTTCTAAGAAAAAGGCAGAAGGCGGCAAACCCATACCTCTCATGATATGGGAGGTAAGGAGAACGCGTTCCCCGTCTTTTGGCTTGGGCTCGGATTCGTCTTCCGGGTTCCGCCATTTTCCTTTCAGCAAAAGCCCCTCCTTCTCCATTGTCGGGAGGAGGGATGGCGGAATATTGCTTGGGCTCCAGTTGCCGGCGGTTTCCGCCTCGTCTTCTGCTCCGGTGGCGGCGGACGCTGCGGCTTCCGCGGCCGCGAGCTCGTCTCCGACGAGCGTGAGTTTCTCTTCCGCCGTCTCGGGCGCGAACGGCGGAGGAAGCGCGGAAGAAGATCCCGCAAGATCTGCGGCGGCGGGACGGATTTCCTCGCCCGCCGCACCGCCCGTGGCATTCGCCGGCTCGTCGCCGGAGATGTGCACCGGTGAATCCAGTTGTGGATCCATCGTGTCGATAATCTCGTCGATGTCTTTCGCGACGGTGCGGGCCGGGGAAGAACTTGGTGATGCCATCGAGGGGCGGCGCTCGGTTGCTCCGGTGAGGTCTCGGGTGCGTTCGTGCGGTCGGGAGGTGCTCTGCGAGAACTTGGGCGCTGGAGTGGCGTTGCGAAGTGAGAGCGGACGATTTCCACGGAGGACGAAGACGACTATTTATAGCCGGAATCCTGTCACGATGCGTGCTAACGGCTCTTTTTACCGTTGGATTATTGACGCGTGTCACTCGCCGGAAATTCCGGGAAATGAAACGACGGGTGATTATTGCTATTTCCTCGTTTCCCGCGAGAATCTGTCAGAGATATGTTTCTGGGTTTCCCGCCTGAAACCCAAACGTCCCTTACGTCAGCATGATTAAAGCGCTGACGTAGGAAGTTCCTTCTTCACGAAGGATCATGTGAGAAAAGCCGGATTTCCTGGATTCCGAGTTTTGCGTTACAACATCCTTTGAGGAGAAAAATAAGAATCAAGACTGTACGCCGATATTTCTCGGAAAAGATGCATTTGGCGAAAGACGGCGAATCGGAGTCTTAATCCTTCTTGGGGGCTACTGTCGGATATATACCGAATATGGGTATATCAGATGGTAGTCTAAAGTGCCGGATTACCCGGGTGGCCCAAGTGGTAGTGGATTACGGTCTATTGGGCGGCCCAGTAAGCTGACGCACGGAAGCCGAATTCTAGAAGAACCCGGATCATGGCCCACGTGATCTGGCTTGGAGTAGAAGGCGGATTCCTTACTTTTCAAGTTAAGAGTTACCGTAGTCTTCTAGGTTTCCTACTCTGTATGCCCTAATCTGGCTATTATATAAAGCCGGACGGGAGATATGATAGATAGACAAGAAGCTACAGGCTAACTCGCCGAGAGGTTGATCCTTGACGAGCAGCCAATAGAACCTCACATTGTACTCTGTATTTCCAGGCTTTAGCCCTGAATAGTGAGATTGCAGGAGTAGGAACGTCGCATTACTGCGTCGTACCGAACCTGGGTAAAAACCCTGTGTCATTGTCCTTCGCACAACCACGTCCCCCCACGTCTCTATCGGTAGTCTCATGGCACCCCCGTCTATGAATTCTACCACGATATCTCGACATCGCTTATCGGGAACTTATCAGTCAACCCCCGATAAGTGGTAACTCGGCCGATTGATCGGAATATCTGTCAAAATATCGGCCGATTTATCTTATCAGACAGACACCGATAAGCGATAAATCGGCCGATTTATCAGAATATCGGGCGATATTTGTAACAAAGCTCTTTTTGAAAATCTTGACACAATACTAGATACATGCCCATTCAACTGTCCATATCCGAGGACTCGGCTATTCTGAATAGATTTACTCTTCAGAGGTGTACACAATTCACAAGATCCAAATCATCTGCCATGAATCACTCATGGACTGTCCACAACAGTATGCGAACATCAGATAAATGATCCTAACTTTCCACTATGGTCAAGATAGTATATGACTATCCCTTCAACTGGGTTTATTCTCCCCGGCACCGTGTCACACACTGCCATGACAGGAGACTCAACTGTTACAACTGGAGGGAAAATTAATCCCACACTTTGCATGTCCCGTTTCTCCCACCTGGCGACACTTCGGTTCAGAGAATCACATTATCATTTGGGATAGAACACACACTAACAAGAACAAGTTTCTAGATAGGCCTCTTTCCCATATTGAGGTAGAGTGGCAGTACGTCTTGGTTGTCCAGCGAAGACTAGGTTATGTGTCTTTTGTAAACCATTCCAAAAAAAACTTTCCTCTTTGCCTACTCGAGTGAACAAGGTCCCACCTTTCCACCGAGGGTTTTTCATAAAGCATTTGTTTACAAAAGAACATTTTAGGGTGTCCACTTAGGGACTTCAAGATTATTAATATGGGTGGTATTTATATACCATATGGTGTCTAAGGGCTTGGTAACACCAAGTTTGACCGTTGGCAATGTGATAGTTACTTATAATATTAATAGTAATAATAGCCACAACATAAATAGTTTTGTTAATCCAAGTTTTGTATAACTTCAGAAGTAAAACATGCATAACAGATAATGATAAGTGTAATAATAGAAAGCTTTAGTATGTCTTTACTTGGTATGAGTTCAAGTCTTGCTCTTGGAAATAGCAAGAGTGAAAATATCCTTCTTCTCCAATAACGTCTTCCTCGTTTTCTAACGTCGTAAAATGAAATAAAGGACACACAATCAGAACCAACTAAGTCAAACAATGGTAATAAGCAATACATACAGCAAGCAATGCACAAAACAATTCATCACTCAATTTTCCAAAAGCAACAATTCACAAGCACACATAAAATAAACAAGACTATTTGCAAACATGACTATGGTGGAGAAATTGTATTTCTCACCAAAATGCAATGTCATCAGTGGGTGTTCCACTAGCCTACCAAAGCATTTGGGGGTCACAATTCCTCTGTTACACTTGTGGAAAAATAATATTCCTCTAAACAACAATCAACACACTACTCATACTAGTGAAAATAATAGGGTGTAATTCAACAAGTAAATAGTACTCATGCTATCCTATAAATTGAAGTGCCAACTAACAGAGGTGAAACCATCATAAAATCAGTACCAAAGTGGTGGACTCATCATATCAAACTAAAAAATCTAGGTATCAAACTTAACAATACTTTGTCCACATTTCTATTTAAAAGAAATACTAGAGAACAATAATATGCTACTTCTTATTTATATTTGTTTCCAAACATGCTCATTTATCCTAACATGCTAGTAATGTAAGAAAAAAATATTATAACATAGAGTAACACTTCTACACATGCTATAAAACAAGATTCTAATACACAAGTATTTATTTAAAACTATTTACATAATAGTACTCCCTCCGATCCATATTAATGGTCGCTAAATCGGATGTATCTAGACATATTTTAGTGATAGATACATCCGATTTAGCGACCATTAATATGGATCGGAGGGAGTAAATAAAAACAGTAAAGTGCTAAAACTAGTTATGCACACCATAATTATTCTAGAGATCTAAAATTACACCAAGCTAGGATTAGGTAGATCTAATCATATTAAAACTCATCCAATGGGATCCACATAAAAAATCATCATCAAACAACTTACAAAAATACTAGAAGAGCTCTCTTGTCTATTTCCAAAATGCGTGGAATTTTCTCTAGGAAGCTCTCCTGCAAGCAAGGACAAGTTCTACTGATAGATATCACTAAGGTATACTTAAAACAATTTAGTTTAAAAAAATTGGATTCATATTTTGAAAGTTATGCTCATAATGGCTTAACAGATAGTCTCTGCCAAATGTAATACTACTGCAAACATAATCCACAAAATGCAGATCTACCACTTGGATGTGGTTAAGAAAATGCTAAGGTACCAGTGTGATTTTTGGTTTGGGAAGAAAACCAATTTTTCTATTTTTCCTAGTCCAAAAGCTAGGGTTCATGTTTATGGTATTTCAAAAAATAATAAAACTCAGCGGCATGGGCCAGATCTAACGGGCGCGGCCTAACTAGCGCGGATTGCAGCTTGAGATTCAATGGGATCCTTCGATCTCGCAATCGACGGCCCTGGTTTCTTCTTCCTACTCCTTTATCTCCTTCTATCTATCCATCTATCTCTCTCTCTCTCTCTCTCTCAAACGCGCGTGGCCGAGAAAACGGAGGCGGTCGATTGCTCATCTAGGGGCGGTGTTGGACAGTGGCATGTGGTCGAGGGAGTCGCGGGTGCTCAATTGGTGGCGTCCGGGACGGTTCCAAACGGCGGGGCGGTGCAGTGCGGCCGCAACGGCTCCAAGGACGTCAGTGAACTTCCTGCAAGCGCACGGTCAAGGGGAGAGGTCAGGGTGGGTCGCACGCGTACGGGGAGCGTAGCTAGGGTGCAAGGGAGGACTAGAAATTCTCGGGGTGAGCTCCACCTTCTCGGGGTGTTCACGGTGGCCAGCGGTGAGTTTCCCTCCCGTGCCGCTCACTGGGAGCGATCGGGGTCGATCTAGTGGCTGGGGTGAGTGCGGTGGGGGTGGTGAGGTGTGTGGCGAGGCAGTGGGGCGGGTGGTGGGTTATAGGCACGAGCGCGTGCGTGCTCTCGGCACGTCGCGGTTGGCACAGGAGCATGCTCCCGGGGCGTGCAACGAGCGGTTATTGTGTCTAGGAGGTAGAGGTGGGCATGCACTGTGAGTAGGCGGCGCGGAGACGAGCTGGGCGCGGCGTGGCGTGGCCACAATGCACGTAGAGAGGCATGCACTATGTGCCCGCGGATGTCCCCTCCTCTTTTCTCTCCCTCTGTCCCCCTCTCTTTCCTCTCCTTTCCCTCACTCTCTGGTCGACCAGAAAATGGATCCAAGGCACCAATCAAGATTACAAACATAGACAATAATATATAACAAGGTATCATCTCCCTAATTGCACAAAATCATACCAAAACAATCAAGCCAACTTTTGTCAAAATACAGATTCATAAAAGTTCATAAATAACTTAGTCAAAATACAGATTCAGAAAACGGATCAAACCAACCAAATGTTCACTCTTGTTTAAAATATCAAATGGATTCCAATTTTGGAATTCTAAGTTGGAGAATGTTAACCATGATATGGACTTCCAGAAACATCCTTTAAAACCATTTTTGGAATTGTGGAAGGTTTTGAAAACAAGGTTGAAAAAGGTCAACTTTCTGTTTTTCTCTGTTTTCCAAAACATAAAATTGGATACTCTAACATATTCAAAACAAGTGATAGAAAATGATACTTGGCTAGTATTTCATAGATAAACCCTAATAGAAACATCAAAGGAAAACATCCATAAATTAAATTTCCATTTTGTTTTCTTGAATCAAACAAAGGAAAATATTATTGTTAATTTGAAAACAACCTTCATCCAACACTTGGGACAAAATTATTCAAAGCATCATGTGGAAAACATCGCAGAAACAATAATGATCCTTAGAAAAAAATTGATATTTGTTTTAAAAGAAACTGTTGCTTGCATTGCATAGATACTCATGGTCACGTACATATGTTGGTTCACACAAACATATTACAAATTTTTTTGTTGGCTCACAAATTTTCCTCCCATACTATATTACAAATGTCCAAAAACTGGGGTGTGACAGGTACTACTAGAGATGCTCTAAGGACGTTTTTGGTTCCTGGAAAGTCAAATGTAATCCTAATGGGGTCACAATGGCACTGTGAATGGAATTAGAAAAATCAGGATCATGTTTGGTTCAAGGACGGTTATCAATTATGGAACATGGTAAAAAATCGAGATGCATTGCTAAATTTAGAAAGGAGAACAAAAATTCAAAAGATGTAACCGGAGGAATGGAGAACACAATTTGCAGCACATCAGCCTTACGGCGGTGGCCATCGGAACAAAGCAAGAACCGTCATCTAGCTCTCCGCATCTAGCAGACACCATCTCTCTTCTGATTTTGGAGAAAATACATGACGACAATGAGGAGGAGATCTGGCAAAAGGGATCGGCGGCCGACTCGCCTTCTCATGTGGCGCCCCTGTGCCGAGGAGGATAACGGGACTGCCACCCAGCGCTGGACCTGCTGCATGGTGGATCCATGCCGGAAGAGATAAGGGAAGGAGTCGTCGTATCCTATCTATATTTGAGTATGAAGGGAGGTGGACTGTAATTGGCCGTCAACTATGGCGGAACCTATGTCCAGGCTAGGCCAACCCAACAGGTTTAAGGGAATCAATTTTCGATGTAATCTAATAACGGGAAAAAATGGACGAACCAAACACGTCCTAAGAGTATGCGTCTTGAAAAAAGCATTATCCATGGGGTTGCTGCAGTAACCAGCTAGAGCGTGGAACCTCTCGGGTGGTTGTAGGTGTGGCATGATAGCTCTTGCCGTTTGCGCGGGTGCTCGCGCGGATGTTTGGGTTGCTCCGGCTCCCTGTGCTGTGAAGGATCCTAGAGCGGCTGCTGCTTTGGGTGTCGTCTATGGCGGTGGACCCTGGAGTCTATGGTTTTATCCAAAGGATATATAGGGTTCCGGAAGAGTTTAGGAGAAAACCCGAGAAGTGGGGATTGCGAGAGGGGCATAAATTCCCTATGGTTGCACCCCAATTTGGGGGCTTCCATGTAGTCCCAAGGGCCACATAACAAGGCGCAACACCTCCCAAAGGACCTTCCTTATTCGTGTTTTTGGTAAAAGAGAGAATTGCCAAAGTACAAAAAAGGAAGTTCATAGGTGGAAAGAGAAAGGAACTCCCCAATTGGGGAGTCCAATCCGAATGGGGGAGGGGTCAAGGGTGCGGCCACCTTGGGGACACCCCAAACCTACCTAGCCCCCTAAGACAGGTGCCCCTCTCCTCCCACTATATATCGCACCCATTCCTTCAATTGGAGAAACAATTTCGTGAGACAAATCTCTCTGCTGGGTTTTGAGGTGTCATCTTCCTGCAGACAAGATCTAGTCTCTCTCCCCCACGTGTTGGGATCTCTCCACCTCATTGTGCAACTGTAGTTTCTAGTTCTGGACAGCGAAGCACTGCAGAACTTTGCTGGACGTACGTGTTCGAGCTCTCAGAGGGGTAACACGTAATACCCTCACTCGCTGGATCCAGAAGACTGGATATGGGGAGATGACAATAGTCCCACTGCTAGGTTTAGCCGCGGGCCTCTTCATCATGCTTCATCGACATCGTCATCAACACATGTTCTGCATCTTCATATTGGTAACGATCAGATCTATCTTTGCATCTACCTTCATAGTAGATGGTGTGTGTTGTGTAAGACATAAAATTATAAATTCCTTCATGTTACCCAATAGTGGTATCAGAGCGGTCTATGCGTAGGTACAGCTATTGATCTAAAGCACCGATATATCATAAAACTCTCTAATGTTCCCTTTTTTATATTGCTTCCCAATAAGTTATGTCGTTTTGTTTCAAGTGACATAGTGAGATTTTCTACAAAATGTTGGCAATCTTAGGACGTTCAAATTGCCCTTGGCATATCTCATCTAGTACAAAGAAGTGATTCGGTAGCTTTCGGTCTTGCTATAGTTGGAGTCATTAACGACATAATGGACGGGGAATGTTAATTGGATACACATGGGATCATGGTTATGAATAAATTTACATTGAGACTCCAGACGCTTTTGTAATTTTTGTGTTCAATCACCCTGCAAAATCAATCTAGTGACCTGAACAAAAAATTGTTCGTAGTTAATGAAGGTTTACCCTGTAGAACCTACATCCACATAAAAATTTGCAAACTCAACTGTAAGATCCGTCTAACTTGTGAGCATGTGATGTGATATAGTTCTCAGTCAAGAGTTCTATGAAATTCTATCCATTTGATTGGTTTTGACTTGCAAGTCAATATACAACATGATGGTTAGAAACCATATGATTTCTATCTTTGGCATGTATGCCCATGCTTTCATTCAGTATCTTTGAGATAGGAGAAGGACATGGATATGGTGATCCGATGTCGTAGACGTCAACGACAGTCAATGGAGAAAAGGAGTTCTCAGCCCAGAAGACGAAGAACAATATACTACATCACTATTTTTCTGTGATGGTTAATCCTTTTTATAAACTCCTTTTGGCTGCACGGTAGTCGTAATTATTCGGGGTGATTCCTCATGTTAAAAATATCAAGGTGGTCATCCTCCCATACTGTGAACCATGAGACTGGTTTGGGTTCGCGTCCATCACTTGGATATAAGGATCAGTATATTCTGATTACGAGAGAGACGTCTATGGATTGATCACTTGGTTACGAGCGTAACTTGACGTTCTGGCATGATAGTCATGAGCTCGGAGCACATAAATTGTAATATGAGCGAGAGTCACATGAGATGTTATTGGCTAGGTGACCTACCCTTGGGGGTTATGATTAGTCGCACTGATGGATACATCCTTCTAATCATAAGTCTGATGTGGATCTCGGGGAACTGAATATTGATTATAAGAAATATCAATTTTAGTGGGAGCACACTATTAGTTAAATAACTTGTTTTAACTAAGTGCAATTAATCATGAAAGTAACTAGTGTATTTTGCATAAATTTCAGTAGAGTTGGAATTTATTTCCCACCTACAGATTTAGTTTGATGATTGAGTTAAATATATACCTGGTTAACAAAACTTTATGGACTTGATTCGCAATTTGAGGATTCCCTCAAAATGTCAAGGAGAAGTCCTATTTCATTATTTTGGTAGACCTGCTCAATGTATGTCAATGGATGAGATTCATGACATGCATGGATATAATTCTAGGAGCATTGATTCCTAATAAGTTTGTCGCTGTAAAATATCCCAACGGAAGCATCGTGAAGGTGTCAAGGGTTTTGAAGTGTGACCTGCATTTCTTGACATAAGACAGGTGCGTATATTATCATACATACATGCAGGAAATTGGCAGATAAATGCCTATTAGATAGACAAAGAGCTGAAAAGGTTATTTCAGATACAAACAAGATATGAGATATCTCAAGAACTAGTTTGTATGTAAGATAAATGAAGATAAAACTCGGTGAAGTAAACGTATGTGTACTAAGCTTGGTACTTAAAAAGATTGGAGACATTGGATGTCCTAGTCTCCTAAGAAACTGGGCACCAATATTAATCTTGTTTTCTTTTCGGGTAAAGACTCTCAGAGCTTTGTCATTATTATTGACCAAAGGAGACAAAAATTCTTAATTTATTCATTGCACTTTCAATGGAATCTGGAATAAAACTCATCATAAGTTAGTGGTGAGTATAGTGTTCTCCTTAACAAGGCATGTGTGTCATGATTGACACACTAATGAAGTATCCTATTACATTCGGGGTCATTCATGATGTTTCATGCTTTTTCTCAAGTAGAGGAAGCACCAAAATAGGGACTATTAAAATTTTATGGGATAAAAGTAGAGTCTGGTAAATCCAGCTCAAGTATAAGTGTTATATAAATTATTTATGTTCAAATTGCTAGTCAGTGTGATTCTTATGTATAGTGATTTAATCGCGGGGATACCAGATCAGTTGCTCTTATGTGTAACATAATAAAATAACTCCCATGCGCGTACAAGGGGCACCGCCCTATAGTGTGGCCCCTCTCTGGGCCTCTTTGGGACTCCGTGGAACCTTCAGAAATTCTAAGACTCCCGGGCTTACAATTTTCCAATTCCGAGAATATTTTTAGAACAACTTTTATGAAACTAAAAACATCAGAAAATAGTAAAGATAGTAAAGATATACGGAACGTACCAACCAAAAGGTACCATCGCAGCAGCTTTGAAAATATTATTAGGTATATATCGATTATTATTAGGTAAAGATAAGATTATGGAAGGTCAAAACGGTAAAACAAAAGTTGGACCGGAAGAAACCTAAATATGATATCTGTATTACATAACATTTTTATTATTTCTTTGCAACATATAGAAAAAACAAAAACCAACTTCACGACTTCAAAGTTGTTTCCATGTATAAATAGTGTGCATTTGATAATGAAAACGGTAAGG
The DNA here is from genome assembly GCA_028641055.1 of Alopecurus myosuroides. Classification (NCBI taxonomy): domain Eukaryota; kingdom Viridiplantae; phylum Streptophyta; class Magnoliopsida; order Poales; family Poaceae; genus Alopecurus; species Alopecurus myosuroides. The sequence continues at coordinate 13,123 of JAPCYS010002244.1, read as the reverse complement.
GGGAAATGAATATCTTTATAATGCAAAATTTAAGAAATTTAAACTATGACAAACTAAAAATGACGCCTCTCGCATTTTCGAGGGTCCCTGTGCTAGTGTTATCAAATGCATCATCTTTTTTAGTCTCAATCTCCCTAGCTAATCAGTTTTTGCATATTACTATGCATAAATAACCATATCATTAGCATTATTAACAATCGTGATCAATTCGTCTAGTCTATAACATGCGCGTTTTCATGGATTTATTTGTAAATATGTGTGCATTTTCTAGATAAAATAAATAATTAGCAAGTTTCCACACTAGTGGAAACAACCCCTCTCGTCCAGGGGGCCGGGGGCAGCTGTCCCGGTTGCAACCAAATCCGGGACAAATGCCCTGCATTGGTCCCGGTTCGTGCGCCCGGGGCAACAGGAATCGCCTGGGCGCATTGGTCCCGGTTCGTGGGGGGCATTGTCGTGGGATAATCACGGCAGACGTTACCGGGGGTAACTGATCTTGGGGCAAGACGACACAGGCATTTGGAAGAGGGTTTAGCTCAGAGGAAAACATGATGGAACTCGATCTGGTAGCCGGCAATCAAGTCGCCGAGTCTCCGATCTCAATATATTAACTCGATCTCTTGTATACAATGGATGCTCGATACCGAGCGATACTACTAGGGTTCTTAGATCTCGATCAACTACTCCTAGGGGTCGGTTTATAAAGCACCCGTACCCCCTGGCTTACCCTCCAAGGCGCACCCTGGATCCTACCCGGACACGGCGCACAAACCCTAACTTTCCTTTACCGTAACCCACAATCCGGGTTACTGGGCCTACAAACTTGGGCCTTCCGAAAGTTTCTTTATCCTTAGCCGGATCCTGCGCAGCGTCCTTTGGGCCGGGTTATTCCTTGGAGTTGGCCTACCGGGTTATTATCCCTCCATCAGTAGTCCCCAGAATAGCTTGGGCTTCACGGATCCTTCCTTGAAGCGCTCGCTATTCCCTGCAAGGATATCAAACACACAAGCATATGGAGGCCGGGTTAAGATGCTTTGATAGACAGCTAGGCCTTACTCCATGGTGGCCATATAGTAACCCGGCTTTTCTCCCAAATACTTTGGTTTAATTTTCCAGGTCTAAACCCTAATAAAAATGTCAAGATTCCATACTCGATAACTGACCCTGATATCACGGGGTGGATCTCCTTCTCTTTTTGTCCAGATACTTTGCTCAATACTTGGAGCATATCTCGCAGAATCCGCGTAGATAGCCATTACCCCTCAATTTCCGGCTTCCGGCCGTTGAGATAGACTCACCCTCACCTTATAAATAGTGCTTAGAGGGTAACCCAAAGCCCATCGCTCCACTTCAGTTTCCCCTTTCCTTCCTTGCTCCTTACGCCCTCGTAACACCACCGCAAGAAGTTCGTGCTTGCCATCGAAGCAAAGCCGCCGCCGGCCGCGCTCGCTCTCGAGCCATCTCGCGCCGCCGTCAAGCTTCACCGCCGCGCCCTCGTTCCACTCGCCAAGAGTCGCGAAGGGGCACTCGAGCCACACCGTCAACCGCCATCGCGCTAGACTCCAATATCTCCAGTAAGTCCCTTGTACTCGTTTAATTTAGCCCCGCAATTTTTCGATTCATCCAGGATTGGATCTAGGTCAACCTGTGGGTCGTTCTTCCGGTTGCACCGGATTAGATCGATTTGATGCTCGCTAACTCCTTTAACCACCTGCTTGATGACTACAACTCATCCTCCTACCATTATTAATCACCAAACCCCTCGTAGAATCGTTCGCAAGTTTTCCCATCTAGATCCATTCCTCCTCGATTTTCCGCACATTACATTAACACCCGAAAATCCTCCTTTTCCAGCTATTTTGCTTGCAGTAGATACATGGGCAACCATCCATCTTCCCCAAATGCTTTTCCGTACGTAAGTGACCAATAATTTCCACAGTTATACTTAACACCCGGATACCTTGTAACCTCCACCTCATAGCGTGATACCCGGATAGTTCTTAGTTTTCATACTTTCTTGATACCTCATATTCGGATAATCCAACACTTCCGGGTCTTATTTCCTATGCCTCTTTTTCTTGTGTTTTGCAGGTTGATCCCATGGCTCCCAAACGGCAAGGAAAACAGCCGACTCAGGCAAAGACTACCCAGACCATATCCGCCAACTGGGGGCGTTCCACAGCTACAAAGGCCAAGCTGGACGAGCTAGCCGAATTAGGAATTCTCCCTTCTCAGAAGGACATTCACTGGAGAGCACTGGGCAACGAGACCCGGCCCACACCCGCCGATAATGAGGTAATCTGCTTCATAGAGCACGTGACCCGGGGATTCCGTCCTCCGGGTCACCCTTTCTTTAGGGAGGTCCTAAACCATTATGGCCTCCGGGTATTCGACATAGGGCCTAACTCTATGTTGAACATTACTCACTTCATCGTTCTATCCGAGTCGTACTTGTGCATACCGCCAAGTTTGACTCTCTTCATCGAACTATTCCAGTGTAAGCCGTGCCGCGAAAGTGGTGACGGAGCACTTCTTACCTGCGGCGGGGTATCCATCCAACGCCGCAAGAATTCACCGATGCCAACCCTTAATTTAAACTCCCACGTCAAACACTGGCAACTGTCTTTCTTTTATTGCCACGATACCTCCCCAGACAGCGAAAAGAAACAGCCGGGCTACTCGAGAGCCTCCTCGAGCCTTCCGAGTCTTTCAATGCCTTTGCCCCTGACTCAGACAGGGAGGCGATCCTTCCCTTGTTAGCTAAAATAGCCATCCTCTCAGCCCAAGGCCTTCTTGGGCTCAATTTAGTGAAAACATGGGTTGATTTTCGAATCCAACCCAACTCCATCCGCACCAAATTAATGTGCGAGTACTCGGGGCATACCACGGATGCACTCCGATACTCCACCAACCGGCGACACCAACAAGACCATCAAGGGCTTCTTGACAGAGAAGCTAGAGGTGATAAAGGGCATCGCCGGGTTACCCCCATTTACTCGGGAAAACTCGGCTCCAGCGGTAATATCCGATATTCATAACTTATTTCCACACTTTGACTTGATACAGCTTCTAACCCTTAATCTCATCCTTTTGTCTTAGGCTGATGATCCCTTCTGGAGAGTTGAACCCTCCCCCCCTTCCAGAGACCCGGAAGAAGAGGACGAGCCGGCCGATGATAGTGAAGGTACTTGCCCGGAACTTGTATTATTTTTACTTGCATCATTTTCCTCCCATTTAACTTTTTCCCACGGACACACACTCGGTTCGCAGGGCTGGAGGACGAAGGTGGACCAACGAGGATGACCCGGAGGCTACCGAATCTGATCAAGAGGCAACAGTTGGAGCCAAGAGGAAGACCAGAGGGGCAGTGTTCAAGGTTCCCTTTTCCTCGTTATCCTCTGAACCTTACTCCTTTGACGCCATGCGACGACTTAACCATCAAATATCAAACTCGTCGTGCTTGAAGGATTCTCTTCCAGCCAAACGCAGAGTAACTCGGAGCTCCCCGGGTGAAGATCCCCTTAACCCGGGCATCTCTACCTCCTCCGTCCATCGTGCCAGTGCTCCTCCGTCTCGTCCTTCCGACTCTCCTCGACGCCACCCTTCTCCTAACCATCCACGTGCCGGGCAATTCCGGGTTCCGTTAGTGGTCCCTGTGGCGACTTCGTCTGCTTCCAGCGGCGAACTCCCGCCGGACTACACCGTGAATGCCGGGTAAGTTTTTGCTATATGACTTCCTTTGATGCCTGACAATTTTCAATCACCACTGCTAACTGCCTCCTCTCATCTTTCTTTTAGCACTCAAGTCACCGTCAGTGACCCGGAGAATGTAGAGACGGATAACCATCGGACAGAGGAGCCGACTGAGAACGTAGATGCCGCGACTGGCGGTGATACTGAGAATAACCAGGAACAAGGCCCCCTGAACGATCCACTTCACCGCCACCGGGTCTCCTTCCTCGTCGGAACCAGTGGACGAGGAGATCGAGGTTCTGGATACGAGGATGGGTTCTCCCAACCCGGATACTCAAACTGTCCGGGTCTCGACCCCAAGGGCAGGGAGAGCTCCCCCACCAGGCGACCAGGCTGCCGGCTCTTCCGGTGCTCGGCCCGAGGACCTGACGTTTACCCAGATGCTGGAAACCCTGCGCACTTTGAGGGCTAATGAAGAAAACATCTTGGGGGCTTTAATAGCCAAACATGAGGTAAATCCGACTAACGTTGCTTGTGTCTTTATCCAGTCCCCAAGTTCCGAGTGAATTGATTCATAATTTGCTTGGAACTTTATGATACAAGCGACTGATAACTTGCCCCTTTACCCGGCTAATCCTTCGTTGCATCCATGCAGTCTTTCGTGACTCAATCTGAGGAGAAGCTGGCAGAGGCCACCAAGCTCATTGAAAAGGAGGTGGTTCTGCGTGAAGCAGCCGAGCCGAGGCCAGGAGGAATAGGATGATAATGAGGAAGTATAGGAAAAGGGCTCACAAAGCCGAAGATGATCTAACAAGCCTTTCTTTCCAAATTGCTGACACGTATCGTGCTTTGCTTGGTACGTTTCTTCCTCTGGGTTATCTTTTTTGATAAATAGCCGGAGTTTTCCCGACTTATGTTTCCATTTCTTCAGGCCCGGACGAAGTGATGCCGGATGAGGATGACATTGCCAGGCTGAAAACCATCAAGAGCGTCATCCGGCAGCTATGCGCCGGAACCAAATGGATCCTTCAGGAATTACGGTGGCCGGGTAAGGGACATGTTGATCTGAAGAGAATGCTGGATGCCTTCTCCACTATTCCTGAGTGGATTTGGCACTGGAAACGCTCGTCTTGCCGGGTTGGAGTAACCCGGGGGCTTGCAATTGCTAAGGCTTATTTCCCTAAGCTCGAGCTAGTGAAGCTTATGGGCGGCTTTCCGGAGTTCAAGCTTGATGGGTCCAAGTTCTCAGTGAAGGATTTTCAGGCTGTCCAGAAGGAGGTCCGTTATCCGACCAGCGTGATTGCTGACGACCTGGATGTTGATTCCCTCGTTCCTGCATATGATGCTACTGGTGAAGCGGTTAAATCGGATCTTCCCGAGCCGTATGATATGCTGGCTCGGTGGAAGGAGGAAGCTGCTGCGTTGAGGGCGGAGGCTGCCAAAAAGCAAGCTGAAGCCGGTTCTGCCCCCGCTACCTCAACACGGTCGTTCCACCTCCTGCGCGGGCTGGTACTACTGATCCGGGTGCTGCTGCTACCACCAATGATGGCAAGGGCAAGGCCAAGATGGACGCCGAGTGATACCTGATATTTGATGCCTCTTCTTATGATGCGCTGTTTAAACAATTATATTTTGGGTGGTGCGCCTGTGCACCTTTGATATCTTTCACCGGGATTTTGTGATGTACGATAAGGTCTTGATATACTCTATGCCTCTTCTGGCCTTTTAAATTTATCCACTTTTGAACTCATCTGCTCTCGATATCCGGCTTTCTTTATTGTTCCTTTTGTGAAACTCGGTTTCCGGGTCTCATGGGTGTTGACAAGCGGACTTGCTGCAAAGTCCCCAAGCCCCCAAGACTCGGATTTTTGGATTTTTGAACTTTAACAAACAAACAATTTTTCTCGTTTTCGAGATCCCGAGCCCCCAAGACCCGGATTCCGAGTCTAGGAAACGTGATCTTTCAAGGAGAACGTATTTGCTTGCTGCTAGGTCAAAAAAGGCCCGAAGCTGTTCCACATAGGTTTTGAAGTTATGCTTAATAATCGTTGAGTTTCCGGCTATCAGCCCTTTACTCTGCATAACTTGTGGTTTAGATGACCCTTTTGACTATCTGATACTATAAGCCGGCTTTCGCATGGATATCATGTTGTTACATCTGTACGAAACAGGGTCAACCAAGTCCCACTGGGCTTCATGGCTGATTGTAATCGCAAGCGAGCAAATCATGCCATTTTAGTGCGAGTCACATCGAGCTTAAGTAAGAAAGTCAAAAATTTGGCTCCTTTGTCCGGTTATAAGATTGCAGTCATACTCGTTTGCGAGTAACCGGCCCTTATAACTCATAGGCATCGAGGCCGGGTCTTTGAGTTTTCAACTGCGCTATTCGAGCAATCAGCCCCCAAGACCTATATATGCGACATGCTGAGAGTGAAGGACATGAGAATAACCACCCTCTTTACTTGATATGAAAAAGTTAGGTCAACAGGCCGCCTCATTAAAAACCCATTCAGTCCCCAAGGGTACCCTGGATAGGAAAAGAGTACGTCTAAAACCTGCTGCCTGTTACATCGTGCAATTCCACTTGCCAATATAATCTTTACTAAGTATAATACGGACGTAGCTGCGCCACGTTCCATGGTCTGTCTCTTTCTTGCATAGACGAAGTGGTACGAGCGGTGTCATTAACTGTGGCCGACTCTTCCCTTGCATCTACCAAGTAATATGATCTGTTATGCAGATTTCGGCTTATGATAAACGGTCCTTCCCATGGTGGTGATAACTTGTGTTTTCCTTCGTTTGACTGTACCAGGCGCAGAACCAGGTCTCCTTCCTGGAAGACCCGGGTTTTCACGCGCCGGCTGTGATACCTCTGTAGATCTTGCTGATATATGGCTGATCTTTCCAGGGCTTGTTCCCTTTGTTCTTCTAACATATCTACGGCGTCCTGCCGGGTTTTTTCATTCTCCACTTCGACGTAAGCTGATATTCGTGGTGAATCATGAATAATGTCACTTGGTAACACTGCTTCCGCCCCATAGACCATGAAGAAGGGTGTCATGTGAGTGGATCTGTTGGGTGTAGTGTTAATACCCCAAACCACAGAAGGAAGTTCTTCGACCCATGCGCCAGCAGCCCTGATACAGGGGACTCGCAATCGTGATTTCAACCCGCGGAGCAATTCTTGGTTTGCCCTCCCACTTGTCCGTTGGCCTGTGGATGAGCCACTGATGCTACATCAAGCCGGATTCCATTGTTGCCGCAGAACTTTTCCATCTCACCAAGGGACATGTTGGTTCCATTGTCGGTAATTATGCTGTGAGGATACCCAAACCGGTAGATAATTCTCTTCAGAAACTTGACTGCTGTAGCTGCTTCACAATTAGTAACTGGCATAACCTCAACCCACTTGGTAAATTTATCAATGGCCACCAAAAGATGTGTCTTTTTGCAAGGTGACATGTGAAAGGGTCCAACCATATCCATCCCCCAGACAGCGAACGGCCAAGTTAACGGGATGGTCCGTAATTCCATAGCCGGCACATGGGTTTGGCGAGCGTACCGTTGACATCCGTCACACCTTGCTACTAATCTTTCCGCGTCTGCTAGAGCCGTCAGCCAGAAGAATCCGTGTCGATAAGCCTTGGCCACAAGGGATCTTGTGGATGCATGATGCACGCAATCGCCTTCATGGATTTCCTTGAGAATCTGTCGGCCTTCTTCTGGTGCTACGCAGCGCAAAACTCCTGCTGCACTTCTTTTGTACAACTCCCCATTAATGATAGAATATCCCTTTGCTCTCCGCAAAATTTGCCTTGCTAAAACCTCCTGTTGTGGTAACTCGCCTCGTGATAGGTAGGCCAAAAACGGTTCTGTCCACTCGGGAATAGCGCGTATAGTGGCCACAAGTTCCGTATCCGGGTCTTTACGAGTTCCGTATCCGGGTCTTTACTTGCCAGTTCCTCCTCAGACTCGATTTTAACCGATGGTCGCCATAACTCGTCCAGGAACACGTTAGGTGGAACCGGCTCTCTGCGCGAGCCGAGTCTAGCAAGGGCGTCTGCTGCTTCATTCTTTCTTCTGTCTATATGCTCCACCTCATACCCGGAAAAGCATCCTGCAACCCTATCAACCTCCCTGCGGTATGCTGCCATGGTTGCATCCTTTCTATCCCAGGTTCCTGACACCTGCTGTACCACAAGGTCCGAATCTCCAAAGCATCGTATCCTCTTAATGTTCATCTCCTTGGCTGCCTTCAAGCCATGCAATAGGGCCTCATACTCGGCCACGTTGTTGGAACAGTCAAAGTGAATTTGTAATACGTAACTCAATTTGTCTCCTTTGGGTGACGTTAGCACCACTCCAGCTCATGATCCCTCGTATTGCTTAGATCCATCGAAGTGCATGATCCATGACTCGGAGTTTGGAACCGTTGTAGTCATGCCTGTATGTGTCTAGTCGTTAACGAAATCAATTAAAGCTTGAGATTTGATTGCTGACCTGGGCTCGTAACTGATGTGATAATCCCCCATTTCTATTGCCCATTTGGCTATTCTTCCAGTCGCATCCGAGTTTCTGATGATATCCGACATTGGTATTGAGCTAACCACCGTTATGGGGTGTTCCTGGAAATACGGCTTCAATTTCCGGCTGGCCATAAAGACCCCGAAAACCAGCTTTTGCCAATGCGGATAGCGCTGCTTTGCTTCCGACAATACTTCACTGACATAATAAAACCGGCCTCTGAACTGGGTAACCTTTCCCATCTTCTTTACGCTCCACGACCACTACTGCACTGACGGCTCGGGGGCCTGCTGCCACATATAGCAACATAGGCTCTTTGGGACCCGGGGCCGCTAGCACTGGTGCTTCCGATAACTGCTTTTTTAGTGCCTCGAACGCCTCATCCGCCTCCTGATCCCATACGAATGTGTCTGACTTTCTCAAGAGCCGGTACAAGGGTATTGCCTTTTCTCCGAGTCTTGATATGAATCGGCTCAAGGCTGCCACGCAGCCCGTGAGTTTTTGAACGTGCTTCAAATTTTCCGGCTTTTTCAGACAATGGATAGCTTTAATTTTGTCCGGGTTTGCCTCAATTCCTCTCTCGGAAACGATAAAGCCGAGTAATTTCCCGGCTGGAACTCCGAACACGCACTTTGTCGGGTTAAGCTTCATCTGATACCTCCTCAAGTTTTTGAACGTCTCCTTTAGATCATCGATAAACGTCTCCGCCCTTCCTAGTCTTGATAACCACATCATCCACATAAGCATGGACGTTGCGTCCAATTTGGTCCTCGAAGCACTTTTGAATACACCGTTGATAAGTTGCGCCAGCGTTCTTCAATCCAAACGTCATGGTTTTATAACAGAAGGCCCCAAAAGGGGTTATAAATGATGTTTTCTCCCAATCCTCCCTCTTAAGCTTAATTTGGTGGTACCGGAGTATGCGTCCAGAAAGCATAGCAGGTCGCTCCCGGCTACTGCGTCCACGATCTGGTCTATCCTTGGTAGCGCGAACGGGTCCTTTGGGCAATGTTTGTTGAGACTCGTGAAATCGATGCACATCCTCCACTCGTTAGTCTTTTTCATCACTAGAACCGGATTTGCTAACCAATCCGGGTGAAACACTTCCATGATAAAGCCGGCTGTCAGTAGCCGAGCAATTTCTTCACCTATGGCTTTCCTTCTTTCCTCATTCATCTTCCTCAAGCCCTGCTTCACAGGCCTAGACCTGGGATCCACGTGCAAACTGTGCTCCGCCAATTCCGTAGGGATAACCGGCATATCGCTAGGTGTCCAGGCGAATACGTCCGCATTTGAACGAATAAACTCCACAAGTGCCTTCTCCTGCTCTCTTTCCAAATTAGACCCTATAGTGAATTGCTTAATAGAATCACCTTCAACAAAATCTATCTTCTTGGTGTCTTGTGCTGCCTTGAATTTTGCTCTCTCGTCCTCAGTATTCGGCCTTTTCAAAGCTGTTCTATCATCCGGATTTACTTGAGACCGGTAATACTCAAGTTCTTCTTTTCTACACGCTTGCTCGGCCATTACCGAATCTCCTTCGTCGCACTCGGCCGCTATGTCCCGGTTCCCATGTACGGTGATGGTCCGTTTAGGACCCAGCATCTTTAGCTGCAAATACACATAACACGGCCTAGCCATGAATTTAGCATAAGCCGGTCTTCCGAACAGCGCGTGATAAGGACTGCGCAACTTGACCACTTCGAACGTGAGCCACTCAACTCGATAGTTATCCGTCGTTTCTCCGAAAGCGACCTCCAAGGTGATATTTCCCTCGGGGCTCGCCGAGTGACCCGGTACGATCCCGTGGAAGACCGTCGAACTTCTCTGTAGGTGGGACTCTTTGAGACTCATGCGTAAGAAGGTTTCCCAGTATAGGATGTTAATGCTACTTCCACCGTCCATCAGGACCCTTTTCAGCTCGTAACCATTGACCTGCGGCGCAACCACCAATGCCAAGACCCCTGGGCGCTCTATTCTTTCCGGATGATCTCTTCTGCTCCACGTTACCTCTTGCTCCGCCCACCTCAGGTATCCCGGCACGGCCGAGGAAACCGAGTTTACCGCTTGTTTTAATGTCTCTTTGTCGCTGCTAGAAGTTCCTGTAGTATGCACATGATATTGTCCCTTTAAATCAGGCGTACGTACCATACCGATGAAGATGTTGATCTGGCCGATCGTCACAGCAGATCCGGACTCGAGGTGATCCGACTCTGGCCCCCAGCCGGAATCGTCCACCACCTTTTCTCCTTCGTGGTCGATGTAGATCTCGCCGATGACCAGATTCTCCATGTTCTTCGGAGCTTCTCCCGTGATGTAAACACCTTTGGACGCAGACCCCACGGTGGGCGCCAACTGTCGTGGGATAATCACGGCAGACGTTACCGGGGGTAACTGATCTTGGGGCAAGACGACACAGGCATTTGGGAGAGGGTTTAGCTCAGAGGAAAACATGATGGAACTCGATCTGGTAGCCGGCAATCAAGTCGCCGAGTCTCCGATCTCAATATATTAACTCGATCTCTTGTATACAATGGATGCTCGATACCGAGCGATACTATTAGGGTTCTTAGATCTCGATCAACTACTCCTAGGGGTCGGTTTATAAAGCACCCGTACCCCCTGGCTTACCCTCCAAGGCGCACCCTGGATCCTACCCGGACACGGCGCACAAACCCTAACTTTCCTTTACCGTAACCCACAATCCGGGTTACTGGGCCTACAAACTTGGGCCTTCCGAAAGTTTCTTTATCCTTAGCCGGATCCTGCGCAGCGTCCTTTGGGCCGGGTTATTCCTTGGAGTTGGCCTACCGGGTTATTATCCCTCCATCAGGCATATCGGTCCCGGCTCTTGCCACGGACCGGGACCAATGCCTAGCCACAGGCCACGTGGCACGCGCATGACCCGTTGTCCCGGTTCAGTCCACGAACCGGGACCAATGCCCCCTTCCCCTATATATACTGCCCCAGCCCCCCTCCTTCCATCTTTTTTTTTGCTTGGAGGTGTGAGAGAGTGTGGTGTTAGTGTGTTTTTTTTACTATGCACACGAGGTGTTCGACGAAATTCCCGAGACGCACACAAGCTCACTGAAAATGGTATCTTCGACCGAGGTTAACAAATTATCTTTTTCATCTGTAACTGATACATAAAAAAGTATTATTTGTCGATGTACTGTGGTCATCTCTGTATTAATATGTATTTTGATAAACTTAATTATATGATGCAGATGGATGCACGGCAGCGATGGATGTACGGTGACCGACGCACTTCCGAGTATATGGCAGGCCTGAATGCATTTCTTGTTGTAGCTCAGGCGAACAAAGATAATGGCTTCATGTGTTGCCCATGTGTTGATTGTCGGAACGTCAGAGAACATTCTTCCGAAAGAATCCTTCACGGCCATCTACTTCGGAGAGGTTTCATGCCCAGCTATAATTGCTGGACCAAGCATGGAGAAAGAGGGGTTGTGATGGAAGACGATGAAGAAGAAGAAGAAGATCCTTTGTTCCCTGAATACGACGATACTGCAATGGAAGAGAATGCAGAAGAAGGAGGTGATCAAGAACAGGCATCAGAAGAGCCCGATGATGATCTTGGCCGAGTTATTGCTGATGCAAGGGAAGACTGTGAAAATAAATTGGAGAGGTTGAAGCTGGACAACATGTTACAGGATCACAAAAAATTGTTGTACCCAAATTGCGAAGATGGTAGCACAAAGCTCGGTACCACACTGGAGTTGCTGAAATGGAAGGCACAAAACGGTGTGACTGACAAGGCATTTGAGAGTTTACTTCAACTAATGAAGCCAAAACTTCCAAAGGATAACGAATTTCCTGAGAGTACGTACGAAGCAAAGAAAGCTCTCTGCCCTCTAGGATTAGATGTGCAGAAGATACATGCATGCATTAATGACTGCATTCTCTTCCGCGGTGAGAAGTACGAGAATTTGGATGAATGTCCGATATGCACTGCACTGCGGTATAAGATCAGAGCAGATGATCCTGGTGATGTTGACGGCGAGCCCCCCCGTAAGAGGGTTCCTGCTAAGGTGATGTGGTATGCTCCTATAATACCACGGCTGAAACGTCTGTTTAGAAACAAAGAGCATGCTAGGTTGTTGCGATGGCACAAAGAAGACCGTAAGAAAGATGGAAAGTTAAGGCACCCCGCCGATGGATCGCAGTGGAGAAAGATCGAGAGAGACTTTCCAGACTTTGCAGGAGAGGCGAGAAACTTATGGTTTGGTCTAAGTACAGATGGCTTTAATCCTTTTGGGGAGCAGAGCTCCAGTCATAGCACTTGGCCTGTAACTCTATGTATGTACAACCTTCCTCCTTGGTTGTGCATGAAGCGCAAGTTCATTATGATGCCAGTTCTCATCCAAGGCCCGAGGCAACCTGGCAACGACATTGATGTGTATCTAAGGCCATTAGTGGAAGAACTCTTAGAACTGTGGGGCAAACCAGGTGTACGTGTGTGGGATGAGAACGAACAAAAGCCATTTGACCTACGGGCGTTGCTTTCCGTGACCATCAATGATTGGCCTGCTCTTAGTAACATTTCCGGTCATACAAACAAGGGATACAATGCATGCACACACTGTTTAGATAAGACTGACAGTGTTTTTTTGGATAAATGTAAAAAGGTTGTATACCTGGGGCATCGTAGATTTCTTCCGATCAAGCATCCCTTAAGGAAAAAAGGAGGGAAGCATTTCAGAGGTGAGGCAGATAACCGAAAGAAGCCTGAGCTCCGTAGTGGTAATGATATATTCGATATGGTCAAGGACCTAGAAGTAATCTTTGGTAAGGCTGCTGGCAGCCAACCAGTTCCGTACGGCCCTGATAAGCGGGCACCCATGTGGAAGAAGAAATCTATATTTTGGGAGCTACCCTATTGGAAAGT
>JAPCYS010003746.1:0-82643 GCA_028641055.1 Alopecurus myosuroides | reverse complement strand
TTTTTCTCAATTCTTTTTTTTTTCTCTTTTCTCTTTTCTCTTTTTTTTTTTACTGGCCAAATAACAACACTAGGAGCAATACTATCAAGTGACGTGAACAATGTGACACAATTATATGATAATGAGCAGCCTGAAAACGAGCAAAATATAGCTAGTCTTATGGGTTGTGTACCTAAAATTTTGCTGTAGATAGGCTGTGTCTAAATTTCACAAAGATTGGATATGAAAACGGCAACACGGAACGAGTCCACGGGAATATAACACACACTCGCGGATACCCAGGCACGGAAACACAGCTCCACGAAACCAGCGAAAAGGGAAACCAGCGCCAATACACGATAGGGAAACCAGCGCCAATACACGAATAGGGAGCGTGGTCGTGGAGCTGTCGGATTCTGCCCGACAGGGAAACCAGCGCCTAGGTGGGCGCGTGATTGAGACCAGCACGGACTCCAAGGAAAGTGTGCGCGTGGTGATTGCTCAGCAATTGAGTTGGCCGGTAGCGCAAATAATGCGCGTGGAGCGGCAGCCGATGGAAACACAGAAACCGAAAAGGATAGGCCCACGCGCGGAGGGATCCGTGTGGATCGGATCGGTGTGGTTGGGATCGGACAGCTGGATAGGGATCCGTGCGGTTGGTGAGTAGGGCGCGCGAGCGCGACTGCGCGTGGCCGGGGACTGCCTTCGAGGCGAGAGGCGCGTTGGTCAAGATCCGACAAAAACGGCGGCGCGGTAATCGTTCCGAGCGCGTGCTGTTCAGTTGGATGGGCGCAGGCTGGAACGATTCCACGAAGGAACAGCGTGCGTGGCAGCTGTCTTTGGCTGCTAGCGCCTGGAGTTTATTGGCTGCTAGCGCTTTGAATCCGATCCGCTATCGAATCTGCGGATCCGTGAGCGAGATTGGCCGCGAGGTTGGCGCGTAGTTGGCGCGTGGCTTGTTTTGGCAGTTATCTGGTGGAGCGTAGAGAGCGGATCGGTGGGATCTCCGCGCGACGCGGTTGGTAGGTGGACTGCGGCGGAAAGAAAACGACAAGGAGCGCGCGGCGTCTGATTCCGACAGCGATTCGCGGTGCAAATAGGCTAAGACGCGCAGCAGCTCTGGAGATATTTTTGGTGGGATTTTCTGGTATAGATCTAAACAAAAGATGAACACGATGAACCCTAATAGACTAAAACTAAAAACAGAAAAACGGGAACGCAAATCAACAAGAAACAGCAACTAGTAGATGCAAATTGGTGTTGATCTAGGCTCTGGCACAAACTACACTATTTTTGTGGGGCAATTTTCTGGATAGGTAATAAAAACACTCAAACTAAAGGGAAATTTGATAGCTCACCGAGGCAACCTGTAAATCTGATACCAAGATGATAAGGGGTGGCCCAATCTTCTCAGTGAACTCACAGATAACTTCTGAATTGATAACTAGTGCGCCACTAAGAACTCTCCGGCTGATCCCTGATGCCAATGCAAAAGATAGCAACCCAATGGATATTCTCAACTCCACACTCTTGCACAAGTAATCCACCGACTACAAGTGGTTCTGTACCGTCTTATTCCCAGTGGAACAGCAGGTATCACGTAAAGTTTGCAGATGAACTTCCAGATGAAAGGCTTACAAGCAGTTTCAATCTAGAGGTCTAGGGTTTATGTTTTAACGTAGTCTGATCTATTCCACACGCAGGTGGTAGCTATATATGAGGGAGGGGTGCGGCCACAAGCTCCTTGCGCAAGCAATCCCTCTCCTACTCTACTAGGACTCCTATTTCCTAACACATATGGATACAAACCGACCCCACACACAAAGGGGTGCGGCCATATTGGTATACACACCAATTGAACTCGTTTTGGAAACTGGCAGAAAACTATTCGTGGCTTGTTTCGGTCACCACGGGTTGCACGAGTCGAATTTCTTGATGGGGCCGGATCCATTGGAAAGCCCATCAAATTCCCTATCCGTAGAGTGCTCGTTTGCTGTATTTGGAGCCCGTATGAAGAATCCATGACTATTTAAAATTCGGGACTCCTGGCAGTCCGAACTGAAACATCAATTCCTTGTAGTTGTTTTCCATGCCTCCTTCTTCTGCCATGCCTCCTTCTTTTGCTCCTTGCTTCCTCTTCTCCATCCATGTTTGTGTTATCAATAAACCTAATCATACATATCATAGGCTTAGGTAGTATAACGTTCTCACAAACACAAACATTATTTATCACTAGGAAAGAATTCACCTTATAATGAACATCAGTGAGGCTTAGTATTTCCTTCCAACTCAAGCATAAATGACCCTCATGGACCTCTATTATGTCCATATCATAAGTTATTTGAACAAGAATTCTACTACGAATGAATTTAGAATTAAATTTTAAGCAAGAAATTTACTAATAAAAAACCTAGTTAATTTATTTGAACAAGAATTCTACTACGAATGAATTTAGAATTAAATTTTAAGCAAGAAATTTACTAATAAAAAACCTAGTTAACTTATTTGAACAAGAATTCTACTAGGAATGAATTTAGAATTAAATTTTAAGCAAGAAATTTACTAATAAAACATTATTTAAGTTATTTGAACAAGAATTCTACTAGGAATGAATTTAGAATGAATTTAGAATAAAGTTTTGAGCAAGCAATTTACTAATAAAAAACCTAGTTAAGTTATTTGAACAAGAATTCTACTACGAATGAATTTAGAATTAAATTTTAAGCAAGAAATTTACTAATAAAAAACCTAGTTAACTTATTGAACAAGAATTCTACTAGGAATGAATTTAGAATTAAATTTTAAGCAAGAAATTTACTAATAAAACATTATTTAAGTTATTTGAACAAGAATTCTACTAGGAATGAATTTAGAATGAATTTAGAATGAATTTAGAATAAAGTTTTGAGCAAGCAATTTACTAATAAAAAACCTAGTTAATTTATTTGAACAAGAATTCTACTACGAATGAATTTAGAATTAAATTTTAAGCAAGAAATTTACTAATAAAAAACCTAGTTAATTTATTTGAACAAGAATTCTACTAGGAATGAATTTAGAATTAAATTTTAAGCAAGAAATTTACTAATAAAAAACCTAGTTAACTTATTTGAACAAGAATTCTACTAGGAATGAATTTAGAATTAAATTTTAAGCAAGAAATTTACTAATAAAAAACTATTTAAGTTATTTGAACAAGAATTCTACTAGGAATGAATTTAGAATAAAATTTTGAGCAAGCAATTTACTAATAAAAAACCTAGTTAAGTTATTTGAACACGAATTCTACTAGGAATGAATTTAGAATTAAATTTTAAGCAAGAAATTAACTAATAAAAAACCTAGTTAATTTATTTGAACAAGAATTCTACTAGGAATGAATTTAGAATTAAATTTTAAGCAAGAAATTTACTAATAAAAAACCTAGTTAACTTATTTGAACAAGAATTCTACTAGGAATGAATTTATAATTAAATTTTAAGCAAGAAATTTACTAATAAAACATTATTTAAGTTATTTGAACAAGAATTCTACTAGGAATGAATTTAGAATAAACTTTTAAGCAAGCAATTTACTAACAAAAAACCTAGTTAATTTATTTGAACAAGAATTCTACTAGGAATGAATTTAGAATTAAATTTTAAGCAAGAAATTTACTAATAAAAAACCTAGTTAACTTATTTGAACAAGAATTCTACTAGGAATGAATTTAGAATTAAATTTTAAGCAAGAAATTAACTAATAAAAAACCTAGTTAATTTATTTGAACAAGAATTCTACTAGTAATGAATTTAGAATTAAATTTTAAGCAAGAAATTTACTAATAAAAAACCTAGTTAACTTATTTGAACAAGAATTCTACTAGGAATGAATTTATAATTAAATTTTAAGCAAGAAATTTACTAATAAAAAACTATTTAAGTTATTTGATCAAGAATTCTACTAGGAATGAATTTAGAATAAAGTTTTGAGCAAGCAATTTACTAATAAAAAACCTAGTTAAGTTATTTGAACAAGAATTCTACTACGAATGAATTTAGAATTAAATTTTAAGCAAGAAATTAACTAATAAAAAAACCTAGTTAATTTATTTGAACAAGAATTCTACTAGGAATGAATTTAGAATTAAATTTTAAGCAAGAAATTTACTAATAAAAAACCTAGTTAACTTATTTGAACAAGAATTCTACTAGGAATGAATTTATAATTAAATTTTAAGCAAGAAATTTACTAATAAAACATTATTTAAGTTATTTGAACAAGAATTCTACTAGGAATGAATTTAGAATAAACTTTTAAGCAAGCAATTTACTAACAAAAAACCTAGTTAATTTATTTGAACAAGAATTCTACTAGGAATGAATTTAGAATTAAATTTTAAGCAAGAAATTTACTAATAAAAAACCTAGTTAACTTATTTAAACAAGAATTCTACTAGGAATGAATTTAGAATTAAATTTTAAGCAAGAAATTTACTAATAAAAAACCTAGTTAACTTATTTGAACAAGAATTCTACTAGGAATGAATTTAGAATTAAATTTTAAGCAAGAAATTTACTAATAAAAAACTATTTAAGTTATTTGAACAAGAATTCTACTAGGAATGAATTTAGAATAAAATTTTGAGCAAGCAATTTACTAATAAAAAACCTAGTTAAGTTATTTGAACAAGAATTCTACTAGGAATGAATTTAGAATTAAATTTTAAGCAAGAAATTAACTAATAAAAAACCTAGTTAATTTATTTGAACAAGAATTCTACTAGGAATGAATTTAGAATTAAATTTTAAGCAAGAAATTTACTAATAAAAAACCTAGTTAACTTATTTGAACAAGAATTCTACTAGGAATGAATTTATAATTAAATTTTAAGCAAGAAATTTACTAATAAAACATTATTTAAGTTATTTGAACAAGAATTCTACTAGGAATGAATTTATAATTAAATTTTGAGCAAGCAAACCTAGTTAAGTTATTTGAACAAGAATTCTACTACGAATGAATTTAGAATTAAATTTTAAGCAAGAAATTTACTAATAAAAAACCTAGTTAATTTATTTGAACAAGAATTCTACTACGAATGAATTTAGAATTAAATTTTAAGCAAGAAATTTACTAATAAAAAACCTAGTTAACTTATTTGAACAAGAATTCTACTAGGAATGAATTTAGAATTAAATTTTAAGCAAGAAATTTACTAATAAAACATTATTTAAGTTATTTGAACAAGAATTCTACTAGGAATGAATTTAGAATGAATTTAGAATAAAGTTTTGAGCAAGCAATTTACTAATAAAAAACCTAGTTAAGTTATTTGAACAAGAATTCTACTACGAATGAATTTAGAATTAAATTTTAAGCAAGAAATTTACTAATAAAAAACCTAGTTAACTTATTTGAACAAGAATTCTACTAGGAATGAATTTAGAATTAAATTTTAAGCAAGAAATTTACTAATAAAACATTATTTAAGTTATTTGAACAAGAATTCTACTAGGAATGAATTTAGAATGAATTTAGAATAAAGTTTTGAGCAAGCAATTTACTAATAAAAAACCTAGTTAATTTATTTGAACAAGAATTCTACTACGAATGAATTTAGAATTAAATTTTAAGCAAGAAATTTACTAATAAAAAACCTAGTTAATTTATTTGAACAAGAATTCTACTAGGAATGAATTTAGAATTAAATTTTAAGCAAGAAATTTACTAATAAAAAACCTAGTTAACTTATTTGAACAAGAATTCTACTAGGAATGAATTTAGAATTAAATTTTAAGCAAGAAATTTACTAATAAAAAACTATTTAAGTTATTTGAACAAGAATTCTACTAGGAATGAATTTAGAATAAAATTTTGAGCAAGCAATTTACTAATAAAAAACCTAGTTAAGTTATTTGAACACGAATTCTACTAGGAATGAATTTAGAATTAAATTTTAAGCAAGAAATTAACTAATAAAAAACCTAGTTAATTTATTTGAACAAGAATTCTACTAGGAATGAATTTAGAATTAAATTTTAAGCAAGAAATTTACTAATAAAAAACCTAGTTAACTTATTTGAACAAGAATTCTACTAGGAATGAATTTATAATTAAATTTTAAGCAAGAAATTTACTAATAAAACATTATTTAAGTTATTTGAACAAGAATTCTACTAGGAATGAATTTAGAATAAACTTTTAAGCAAGCAATTTACTAACAAAAAACCTAGTTAATTTATTTGAACAAGAATTCTACTAGGAATGAATTTAGAATTAAATTTTAAGCAAGAAATTTACTAATAAAAAACCTAGTTAACTTATTTGAACAAGAATTCTACTAGGAATGAATTTAGAATTAAATTTTAAGCAAGAAATTTACTAATAAAAAACCTAGTTAATTTATTTGAACAAGAATTCTACTAGTAATGAATTTAGAATTAAATTTTAAGCAAGAAATTTACTAATAAAAAACCTAGTTAACTTATTTGAACAAGAATTCTACTAGGAATGAATTTATAATTAAATTTTAAGCAAGAAATTTACTAATAAAAAACTATTTAAGTTATTTGATCAAGAATTCTACTAGGAATGAATTTAGAATAAAGTTTTGAGCAAGCAATTTACTAATAAAAAACCTAGTTAAGTTATTTGAACAAGAATTCTACTACGAATGAATTTAGAATTAAATTTTAAGCAAGAAATTAACTAATAAAAAAACCTAGTTAATTTATTTGAACAAGAATTCTACTAGGAATGAATTTAGAATTAAATTTTAAGCAAGAAATTTACTAATAAAAAACCTAGTTAACTTATTTGAACAAGAATTCTACTAGGAATGAATTTATAATTAAATTTTTAAGCAAGAAATTTACTAATAAAACATTATTTAAGTTATTTGAACAAGAATTCTACTAGGAATGAATTTAGAATAAACTTTTAAGCAAGCAATTTACTAACAAAAAACCTAGTTAATTTATTTGAACAAGAATTCTACTAGGAATGAATTTAGAATTAAATTTTAAGCAAGAAATTTACTAATAAAAAACCTAGTTAACTTATTTGAACAAGAATTCTACTAGGAATGAATTTAGAATTAAATTTTAAGCAAGAAATTTACTAATAAAAAACCTAGTTAACTTATTTGAACAAGAATTCTACTAGGAATGAATTTAGAATTAAATTTTAAGCAAGAAATTTACTAATAAAAAACTATTTAAGTTATTTGAACAAGAATTCTACTAGGAATGAATTTAGAATAAAATTTTGAGCAAGCAATTTACTAATAAAAAACCTAGTTAAGTTATTTGAACAAGAATTCTACTAGGAATGAATTTAGAATTAAATTTTAAGCAAGAAATTAACTAATAAAAAACCTAGTTAATTTATTTGAACAAGAATTCTACTAGGAATGAATTTAGAATTAAATTTTAAGCAAGAAATTTACTAATAAAAAACCTAGTTAACTTATTTGAACAAGAATTCTACTAGGAATGAATTTATAATTAAATTTTAAGCAAGAAATTTACTAATAAAACATTATTTAAGTTATTTGAACAAGAATTCTACTAGGAATGAATTTATAATTAAATTTTGAGCAAGCAAACCTAGTTAAGTTATTTGAACAAGAATTCTACTACGAATGAATTTAGAATTAAATTTTAAGCAAGAAATTTACTAATAAAAAACCTAGTTAATTTATTTGAACAAGAATTCTACTACGAATGAATTTAGAATTAAATTTTAAGCAAGAAATTTACTAATAAAAAACCTAGTTAACTTATTTGAACAAGAATTCTACTAGGAATGAATTTAGAATTAAATTTTAAGCAAGAAATTTACTAATAAAACATTATTTAAGTTATTTGAACAAGAATTCTACTAGGAATGAATTTAGAATGAATTTAGAATAAAGTTTTGAGCAAGCAATTTACTAATAAAAAACCTAGTTAAGTTATTTGAACAAGAATTCTACTACGAATGAATTTAGAATTAAATTTTAAGCAAGAAATTTACTAATAAAAAACCTAGTTAACTTATTTGAACAAGAATTCTACTAGGAATGAATTTAGAATTAAATTTTAAGCAAGAAATTTACTAATAAAACATTATTTAAGTTATTTGAACAAGAATTCTACTAGGAATGAATTTAGAATGAATTTAGAATGAATTTAGAATAAAGTTTTGAGCAAGCAATTTACTAATAAAAAACCTAGTTAATTTATTTGAACAAGAATTCTACTACGAATGAATTTAGAATTAAATTTTAAGCAAGAAATTTACTAATAAAAAACCTAGTTAATTTATTTGAACAAGAATTCTACTAGGAATGAATTTAGAATTAAATTTTAAGCAAGAAATTTACTAATAAAAAACCTAGTTAACTTATTTGAACAAGAATTCTACTAGGAATGAATTTAGAATTAAATTTTAAGCAAGAAATTTACTAATAAAAAACTATTTAAGTTATTTGAACAAGAATTCTACTAGGAATGAATTTAGAATAAAATTTTGAGCAAGCAATTTACTAATAAAAAACCTAGTTAAGTTATTTGAACACGAATTCTACTAGGAATGAATTTAGAATTAAATTTTAAGCAAGAAATTAACTAATAAAAAACCTAGTTAATTTATTTGAACAAGAATTCTACTAGGAATGAATTTAGAATTAAATTTTAAGCAAGAAATTTACTAATAAAAAACCTAGTTAACTTATTTGAACAAGAATTCTACTAGGAATGAATTTATAATTAAATTTTAAGCAAGAAATTTACTAATAAAACATTATTTAAGTTATTTGAACAAGAATTCTACTAGGAATGAATTTAGAATAAACTTTTAAGCAAGCAATTTACTAACAAAAAACCTAGTTAATTTATTTGAACAAGAATTCTACTAGGAATGAATTTAGAATTAAATTTTAAGCAAGAAATTTACTAATAAAAAACCTAGTTAACTTATTTGAACAAGAATTCTACTAGGAATGAATTTAGAATTAAATTTTAAGCAAGAAATTTACTAATAAAAAACCTAGTTAATTTATTTGAACAAGAATTCTACTAGTAATGAATTTAGAATTAAATTTTAAGCAAGAAATTTACTAATAAAAAACCTAGTTAACTTATTTGAACAAGAATTCTACTAGGAATGAATTTATAATTAAATTTTAAGCAAGAAATTTACTAATAAAAAACTATTTAAGTTATTTGATCAAGAATTCTACTAGGAATGAATTTAGAATAAAGTTTTGAGCAAGCAATTTACTAATAAAAAACCTAGTTAAGTTATTTGAACAAGAATTCTACTACGAATGAATTTAGAATTAAATTTTAAGCAAGAAATTAACTAATAAAAAAACCTAGTTAATTTATTTGAACAAGAATTCTACTAGGAATGAATTTAGAATTAAATTTTAAGCAAGAAATTTACTAATAAAAAACCTAGTTAACTTATTTGAACAAGAATTCTACTAGGAATGAATTTATAATTAAATTTTAAGCAAGAAATTTACTAATAAAACATTATTTAAGTTATTTGAACAAGAATTCTACTAGGAATGAATTTAGAATAAACTTTTAAGCAAGCAATTTACTAACAAAAAACCTAGTTAATTTATTTGAACAAGAATTCTACTAGGAATGAATTTAGAATTAAATTTTAAGCAAGAAATTTACTAATAAAAAACCTAGTTAACTTATTTGAACAAGAATTCTACTAGGAATGAATTTAGAATTAAATTTTAAGCAAGAAATTTACTAATAAAAAACCTAGTTAACTTATTTGAACAAGAATTCTACTAGGAATGAATTTAGAATTAAATTTTAAGCAAGAAATTTACTAATAAAAAACTATTTAAGTTATTTGAACAAGAATTCTACTAGGAATGAATTTAGAATAAAATTTTGAGCAAGCAATTTACTAATAAAAAACCTAGTTAAGTTATTTGAACAAGAATTCTACTAGGAATGAATTTAGAATTAAATTTTAAGCAAGAAATTAACTAATAAAAAACCTAGTTAATTTATTTGAACAAGAATTCTACTAGGAATGAATTTAGAATTAAATTTTAAGCAAGAAATTTACTAATAAAAAACCTAGTTAACTTATTTGAACAAGAATTCTACTAGGAATGAATTTATAATTAAATTTTAAGCAAGAAATTTACTAATAAAACATTATTTAAGTTATTTGAACAAGAATTCTACTAGGAATGAATTTATAATTAAATTTTGAGCAAGCAAACCTAGTTAAGTTATTTGAACAAGAATTCTACTACGAATGAATTTAGAATTAAATTTTAAGCAAGAAATTAACTAATAAAAAAACCTAGTTAATTTATTTGAACAAGAATTCTACTAGGAATGAATTTAGAATTAAATTTTAAGCAAGAAATTTACTAATAAAAAACCTAGTTAACTTATTTGAACAAGAATTCTACTAGGAATGAATTTATAATTAAATTTTAAGCAAGAAATTTACTAATAAAACATTATTTAAGTTATTTGAACAAGAATTCTACTAGGAATGAATTTAGAATAAACTTTTAAGCAAGCAATTTACTAACAAAAAACCTAGTTAATTTATTTGAACAAGAATTCTACTAGGAATGAATTTAGAATTAAATTTTAAGCAAGAAATTTACTAATAAAACATTATTTAAGTTATTTGAACAAGAATTCTACTAGGAATGAATTTAGAATAAACTTTTAAGCAAGCAATTTACTAACAAAAAACCTAGTTAATTTATTTGAACAAGAATTCTACTAGGAATGAATTTAGAATTAAATTTTAAGCAAGAAATTTACTAATAAAAAACCTAGTTAATTTATTTGAACAAGAATTCTACTAGGAATGAATTTAGAATTAAATTTTAAGCAAGAAATTTACTAATAAAAAACCTAGTTAACTTATTTGAACAAGAATTCTACTAGGAATGAATTTAGAATTAAATTTTAAGCAAGAAATTTACTAATAAAAAACTATTTAAGTTATTTGAACAAGAATTCTACTAGGAATGAATTTAGAATAAAATTTTGAGCAAGCAATTTACTAAATAAAAAAACCTAGTTAAGTTATTTGAACACGAATTCTACTAGGAATGAATTTAGAATTAAATTTTAAGCAAGAAATTAACTAATAAAAAACCTAGTTAATTTATTTGAACAAGAATTCTACTAGTAATGAATTTAGAATTAAATTTTAAGCAAGAAATTTACTAATAAAAAACCTAGTTAACTTATTTGAACAAGAATTCTACTAGGAATGAATTTATAATTAAATTTTAAGCAAGAAATTTACTAATAAAAAACTATTTAAGTTATTTGATCAAGAATTCTACTAGGAATGAATTTAGAATAAAGTTTTGAGCAAGCAATTTACTAATAAAAAACCTAGTTAAGTTATTTGAACAAGAATTCTACTACGAATGAATTTAGAATTAAATTTTAAGCAAGAAATTAACTAATAAAAAAACCTAGTTAATTTATTTGAACAAGAATTCTACTAGGAATGAATTTAGAATTAAATTTTAAGCAAGAAATTTACTAATAAAAAACCTAGTTAACTTATTTGAACAAGAATTCTACTAGGAATGAATTTATAATTAAATTTTAAGCAAGAAATTTACTAATAAAACATTATTTAAGTTATTTGAACAAGAATTCTACTAGGAATGAATTTAGAATAAACTTTTAAGCAAGCAATTTACTAACAAAAAACCTAGTTAATTTATTTGAACAAGAATTCTACTAGGAATGAATTTAGAATTAAATTTTAAGCAAGAAATTTACTAATAAAAAACCTAGTTAACTTATTTGAACAAGAATTCTACTAGGAATGAATTTAGAATTAAATTTTAAGCAAGAAATTTACTAATAAAAAACCTAGTTAACTTATTTGAACAAGAATTCTACTAGGAATGAATTTAGAATTAAATTTTAAGCAAGAAATTTACTAATAAAAAACTATTTAAGTTATTTGAACAAGAATTCTACTAGGAATGAATTTAGAATAAAATTTTGAGCAAGCAATTTACTAATAAAAAACCTAGTTAAGTTATTTGAACAAGAATTCTACTAGGAATGAATTTAGAATTAAATTTTAAGCAAGAAATTAACTAATAAAAAACCTAGTTAATTTATTTGAACAAGAATTCTACTAGGAATGAATTTAGAATTAAATTTTAAGCAATTAATTTACTAATAAAAAACCTAGTTAACTTATTTGAACAAGAATTCTAGTAGGAATGAATTTATAATTAAATTTTAAGCAAGAAATTTACTAATAAAACATTATTTAAGTTATTTGAACAAGAATTCTACTAGGAATGAATTTATAATTAAATTTTGAGCAAGCAATTTACTAATAAAAAACCTAGTTAAGTTATTTGAACAAGAATTCTACTACGAATTAATTTAGAATTAAATTTTAAGCATGAAATTAACTAATAAAAAACCTAGTTAATTTATTTGAACAAGAATTCTACTAGGAATGAATTTAGAATTAAATTTTAAGCAAGAAATTTACTAATAAAAAACCTAGTTAACTTATTTGAACAAGAATTCTACTAGGAATGAATTTAGAATTAAATTTTAAGCAAGAAATTTACTAATAAAAAACTATTTAAGTTATTTGAACAAGAATTCTACTAGGAATGAATTTAGAATAAAATTTTGAGCAAGCAATTTACTAATAAAAAACCTAGTTAAGTTATTTGAACACGAATTCTACTAGGAATGAATTTAGAATTAAATTTTAAGCAAGAAATTAACTAATAAAAAACCTAGTTAATTTATTTGAACAAGAATTCTACTAGGAATGAATTTAGAATTAAATTTTAAGCAAGAAATTTACTAATAAAAAACCTAGTTAACTTATTTGAACAAGAATTCTACTAGGAATGAATTTATAATTAAATTTTAAGCAAGAAATTTACTAATAAAACATTATTTAAGTTATTTGAACAAGAATTCTACTAGGAATGAATTTAGAATAAACTTTTAAGCAAGCAATTTACTAACAAAAAACCTAGTTAATTTATTTGAACAAGAATTCTACTAGGAATGAATTTAGAATTAAATTTTAAGCAAGAAATTTACTAATAAAACATTATTTAAGTTATTTGAACAAGAATTCTACTAGGAATGAATTTATAATTAAATTTTAAGCAAGCAACCTAGTTAATTTATTTGAACAAGAATTCTACTACGAATGAATTTAGAATTAAATTTTAAGCAAGAAATTAACTAATAAAAAACCTAGTTAATTTATTTGAACAAGAATTCTACTAGGAATGAATTTAGAATTAAATTTTAAGCAAGAAATTTACTAATAAAAAACCTAGTTAACTTATTTGAACAAGAATTCTACTAGGAATGAATTTATAATTAAATTTTAAGCAAGAAATTTACTAATAAAACATTATTTAAGTTATTTGAACAAGAATTCTACTAGGAATGAATTTAGAATAAACTTTTAAGCAAGCAATTTACTAACAAAAAACCTAGTTAATTTATTTGAACAAGAATTCTACTAGGAATGAATTTAGAATTAAATTTTAAGCAAGAAATTTACTAATAAAACATTATTTAAGTTATTTGAACAAGAATTCTACTAGGAATGAATTTAGAATAAACTTTTAAGCAAGCAATTTACTAACAAAAAACCTAGTTAATTTATTTGAACAAGAATTCTACTAGGAATGAATTTAGAATTAAATTTTAAGCAAGAAATTTACTAATAAAAAACCTAGTTAATTTATTTGAACAAGAATTCTACTAGGAATGAATTTAGAATTAAATTTTAAGCAAGAAATTTACTAATAAAAAACCTAGTTAACTTATTTGAACAAGAATTCTACTAGGAATGAATTTAGAATTAAATTTTAAGCAAGAAATTTACTAATAAAAAACTATTTAAGTTATTTGAACAAGAATTCTACTAGGAATGAATTTAGAATAAAATTTTGAGCAAGCAATTTACTAATAAAAAACCTAGTTAAGTTATTTGAACACGAATTCTACTAGGAATGAATTTAGAATTAAATTTTAAGCAAGAAATTAACTAATAAAAAACCTAGTTAATTTATTTGAACAAGAATTCTACTAGTAATGAATTTAGAATTAAATTTTAAGCAAGAAATTTACTAATAAAAAACCTAGTTAACTTATTTGAACAAGAATTCTACTAGGAATGAATTTATAATTAAATTTTAAGCAAGAAATTTACTAATAAAAAACTATTTAAGTTATTTGATCAAGAATTCTACTAGGAATGAATTTAGAATAAAGTTTTGAGCAAGCAATTTACTAATAAAAAACCTAGTTAAGTTATTTGAACAAGAATTCTACTACGAATGAATTTAGAATTAAATTTTAAGCAAGAAATTTACTAATAAAAAACCTAGTTAATTTATTTGAACAAGAATTCTACTATGAATGAATTTAGAATTAAATTTTAAGCAAGAAATTTACTAATAAAAAACCTAGTTAACTTATTTGAACAAGAATTCTACTAGGAATGAATTTATAATTAATTTTAAGCAAGAAATTTACTAATAAAACATTATTTAAGTTATTTGAACAAGAATTCTACTAGGAATGAATTTAGAATAAACTTTTAAGCAACCAATTTACTAACAAAAAACCTAGTTAATTTATTTGAACAAGAATTCTACTAGGAATGAATTTAGAATTAAATTTTAAGCAAGAAATTTACTAATAAAAAACCTAGTTAACTTATTTGAACAAGAATTCTACTAGGAATGAATTTAGAATTAAATTTAAGCAAGAAATTTACTAATAAAAAACCTAGTTAACTTATTTGAACAAGAATTCTACTAGGAATGAATTTAGAATTAAATTTTAAGCAAGAAATTTACTAATAAAAAACTATTTAAGTTATTTGAACAAGAATTCTACTAGGAATGAATTTAGAATAAAATTTTGAGCAAGCAATTTACTAATAAAAAACCTAGTTAAGTTATTTGAACAAGAATTCTACTAGGAATGAATTTAGAATTAAATTTTAAGCAAGAAATTAACTAATAAAAAACCTAGTTAATTTATTTGAACAAGAATTCTACTAGGAATGAATTTAGAATTAAATTTTAAGCAAGAAATTTACTAATAAAAAACCTAGTTAACTTATTTGAACAAGAATTCTATAGGAATGAATTTATAATTAAATTTTAAGCAAGAAATTTACTAATAAAACATTATTTAAGTTATTTGAACAAGAATTCTACTAGGAATGAATTTTTAATTAAATTTTGAGCAAGCAATTTACTAATAAAAAACCTAGTTAAGTTATTTGAACAAGAATTCTACGAATTAATTTAGAATTAAATTTTAAGCATGAAATTAACTAATAAAAAACCTAGTTAATTTATTTGAACAAGAATTCTACTAGGAATGAATTTAGAATTAAATTTTAAGCAAGAAATTTACTAATAAAAAACCTAGTTAACTTATTTGAACAAGAATTCTACTAGGAATGAATTTAGAATTAAATTTTAAGCAAGAAATTTACTAATAAAAAACTATTTAAGTTATTTGAACAAGAATTCTACTAGGAATGAATTTAGAATAAATTTTGAGCAAGCAATTTACTAATAAAAAACCTAGTTAAGTTATTTGAACACGAATTCTACTAGGAATGAATTTAGAATTAAATTTTAAGCAAGAAATTAACTAATAAAAAACCTAGTTAATTTATTTGAACAAGAATTCTACTAGGAATGAATTTAGAATTAAATTTTAAGCAAGAAATTTACTAATAAAAAACCTAGTTAACTTATTTGAACAAGAATTCTACTAGGAATTATATAATTAAATTTTAAGCAAGAAATTTACTAATAAAACATTATTTAAGTTATTTGAACAAGAATTCTACTAGGAATGAATTTAGAATAAACTTTTAAGCAAGCAATTTACTAACAAAAAACCTAGTTAATTTATTTGAACAAGAATTCTACTAGGAATGAATTTAGAATTAAATTTTAAGCAAGAAATTTACTAATAAAAAACCTAGTTAACTTATTTGAACAAGAATTCTACTAGGAATGAATTTAGAATTAAATTTTAAGCAAGAAATTTACTAATAAAAAACCTAGTTAATTTATTTGAACAAGAATTCTACTAGAATGAATTTAGAATTAAATTTTAAGCAAGAAATTTAATAATAAAAAACCTAGTTAACTTATTTGAACAAGAATTCTACTAGGAATGAATTTATAATTAAATTTTAAGCAAGAAATTTACTAATAAAAAACTTTAAGTTATTTGATCAAGAATTCTACTAGGAATGAATTTAGAATAAAGTTTTGAGCAAGCAATTTACTAATAAAAACCTAGTTAAGTTATTTGAACAAGAATTCTACTACGAATGAATTTAGAATTAAATTTTAAGCAAGAAATTTACTAATAAAAAAACCTAGTTAATTTATTTGAACAAGAATTCTACTAGGAATGAATTTAGAATTAAATTTTAAGCAAGAAATTTACTAATAAAAAACCTAGTTAACTTATTTGAAGAATTCTACTAGGAATGAATTTATAATTAAATTTTAAGCAAGAAATTTACTAAAAATCATTAGTTAAGTTATTTGAACAAGAATTCTACTAGGAATGAATTTAGAATAAACTTTTAAGCAAGCAATTTACTAACAAAAAACCTAGTTAATTTATTTGAACAAGAATTCTACTAGGAATGAATTTAGAATTAAATTTTAAGCAAGAAATTTACTAATAAAAAACCTAGTTAACTTATTTGAACAAGAATTCTACTAGGAATGAATTTAGAATTAAATTTTAAGCAAGAAATTTACTAATAAAAAACCTAGTTAACTTATTTGAACAAGAATTCTACTAGGAATGAATTTAGAATTAAATTTTAAGCAAGAAATTTACTAATAAAAAACTAGTTAAGTTATTTGAACAAGAATTCTACTAGGAATGAATTTAGAATAAATTTTGAGCAAGCAATTTACTAATAAAAAACCTAGTTAAGTTATTTGAACAAGAATTCTACTAGGAATGAATTTAGAATTAAATTTTAAGCAAGAAATTAACTAATAAAAAACCTAGTTAATTTATTTGAACAAGAATTCTACTAGGAATGAATTTAGAATTAAATTTTAAGCAAGAAATTTACTAATAAAAAACCTAGTTAACTTATTTGAACAAGAATTCTACTAGGAATGAATTTATAATTAAATTTTAAGCAAGAAATTTACTAATAAAACATTATTTAAGTTATTTGAACAAGAATTCTACTAGGAATGAATTTATTAATTTTGAGCAAGCAATTTACTAATAAAAAACCTAGTTAAGTTATTTGAACAAGAATTCTACTACGAATTAATTTAGAATTAAATTTTAAGCAGAAATTAACTAATAACCTAGTTAATTTATTTGAACAAGAATTCTACTAGGAATGAATTTAGAATTAAATTTTAAGCAAGAAATTTACTAATAAAAAACCTAGTTAACTTATTTGAACAAGAATTCTACTAGGAATGAATTTAATTAAATTTTAAGCAAGAAATTTACTAATAAAACTATTTAAGTTATTTGAACAAGAATTCTACTAGGAATGAATTTAGAATAAAATTTTGAGCAAGCAATTTACTAATAAAAAACCTAGTTAAGTTATTTGAACAAGAATTCTACTAGGAAT
Organism: Alopecurus myosuroides; assembly: GCA_028641055.1. Lineage (NCBI taxonomy): Eukaryota > Viridiplantae > Streptophyta > Magnoliopsida > Poales > Poaceae > Alopecurus > Alopecurus myosuroides. The sequence continues at coordinate 65,006 of JAPCYS010003746.1, read as the reverse complement.
GAATTTAGAATTAAATTTTCAGCAAGAAATATAACTAATAAAAAACCTAGTTAATTTATTTGAACAAGAATTCTACTAGGAATGAATTTAGAATTAAATTTTAAGCAAGAAATTTACTAATAAAAAACCTAGTTAACTTATTTGAACAAGAATTCTACTAGGAATGAATTTAAAATTAAATTTTAAGCAAGAAATTTACTAATAAAACATTATGATATGGGGTGGCCCGATCTTCTCGATGAACTAACTCTCTCTTTTTGTATTTTCTGATAACTTGGATAACTAGTGCTACACTGAGACCTCTCACAGCTAATCCCCGTTGCCAATGCAACAACAATCAAGCTCCTTAGATATTCTCAACTACACACTCTTGCACAAATGATCAATGATCACAAGTGGTGCTGTATCCTTTATTCCCAGATGGAATAACAAGATATCACGCTGCTTTGCAATGGGTAAACTTCAAGATGAATGCTTTACAAGCAATACAATCTAGAGGCTAGGGTTTCTGGTTTTTGGTCTAAACTTGTTCCCCTCTTGCTATGCGCCCCAGGGGGGGTATATATGAGAGGGGGTGCGGCCACAAGACCCCTCCTTGCGCAAGCACTACTCCTAATAGGACTAGGACTCCTATACCTAACACAATTGGATACAAACCGACCCCACACACAAGGGGTGCGGCCAATATTGGTATACAAACCAATTCTACTTCTATTAGGACATATATGGCGCATTGATGCTTCCTTGTGGGCGCCCTCCTCTTGCCTTGTCCATCCATGAGTGTGGAATAACAATATGGCATTGTTTCCACACTTAGTGCATTTGATCTTGTGGAGGCACCATCTCCATATCTTGATGAATAACAATTGTTCTATTGGAATAACAATTGTTATGAATTGTTTTCACCATCTTGCTTTATTGTTTTCATCAATGTGATCTTGTTTTCACCATCTTGAATGTTTGTTTTCACCATGTTCATGTGGTCTTCTATCAACTCTCCATTCATGCTTGTGAGAACATAGTTCTTAGGTCCATCCTTATCATCCTCCCTTTCTTCAAGACAAGACGTCCTCGTCTTGTGATTATCTGAAAGTGGAATAAACAAGAAAAACAAAGTGTATGCACCATATATAGATATATTGGTACTCATTAGTTGTTAGCAAAACACAATATACTGAATATATCATATGATCACGAAATTTGTATGCAAACAACACATAATAGTCATATTTTTTCATCTCATAGCAATCAAAATTGCAAATATAAGTATAGTTTGATTTAATGGAACATGTATCCAACAAATAATGTGGTGAACTAAACATATGTGTTTCGGCCACTTCATCATGTTTATCAATATCTATCCCAAATAACACATTATTTCTTTCGGCCACTTCATTATATGTAACACATATATGATGTATCATAAAAAATTTATCCAAATTATAATCACCAATCAAATAAAATTTGAAACTAGTATCATATGTGCTAACATTATCACAAACAAATTTATCCATAGCACATTGTATATCAATTGGTTCTTTAAGCATGTGATCATAAATAATATCACTAGAAGGTATCATAGCAAGTACTTCTTTATGTGTAATCAAAACCATGTTGTAAAATATCGAATTCATAGGTTTATATGGTTGAAAATTATCACATAATTCATTACTACTAGGTACCAACCCGAAATCTATACCCTTCTCATTACTAACCTCCTCATGTGTAGTAGGTATGATCTCCTCAATATCTTGTGAATTTGAAGGTTGTGTCTCCCTTTCTTCAAAAATAACCTTCATATCACAAGCAAGCTTTCTTGTATCCATGGCATAATCCTCCAATTTATGTGATGATTGTAATGTTTCCTTGTGCTCCCTTTCTTCAAGAGAAACCTGTACACAAGAAATAATACTAGGAAAAATATTATCATTAGTTAAAAGGCTTGTTCCACTCGGCCTAGGCTTGTCTTCCTCCATGGATTTGGTATTTTCACTCCCCTTCTCTTTCACTTCAAACTTTTGTCTTGATTCATGCATGATTTGTTGGGGTGACATAGGCCTCAATATGATATCCTTATTGTTCCAATTCAAGTGGTAGGTGTTTGCTCTCCCATCATGTAGCACCTTTCTATCAAATTGCCATGGTCTTCCAAGTAATAGGTGGCAAACCGACATGGGAACAACATCACACTCAATTGTATCCTTGTATGGTCCAATTTGAAATTCCACTCTCACCATATGACATACCTTCATCTCCTCTTTGTCAGTGATCCATTGAATATAGTATGGATTGGGGTGTGGAATATACTTCAACCTTAGCTTTGCACATAATTCTTTGCTTGCTAGATTTCTACAACTTCCTCCATCTATGATCACCTTGCAAGCCATACTAGGTCCAACAATTGCTTTGGTTTGAAATAAATTGCACCTTTGGCTCTCATCTTTGCTAGGAGCAATAGTCAATGCTTTGGTGCACACAATAGTTGGATAATTTGTAGCAAAGGCATCAATAGGACCATCATCATCATTATCATCATATGCATCCTCATCATTAGGATCAACATCATCTCCAGTCTCATACTCATCATTAGCATTAAGGAGCATAACTTTCTTGTTGGGGCAATCCTTCTTAAAGTGTCCTTTTCCTCCACATGTATGACATGTCATGTCTCTATTCCTTGGAGGAGGTGTAGCACCACTAGAACCCGAAGTAGAAGCAATGGGTTTCTTTGAATTTGATGAAATTGGCTCGGGTTTGGTACTAGGAAGTCCACGGGTTGGAGGTGTAGGGGTTGCAAAATTGGATTGTTGAGAAGAAAAACTTCTCCTTGCACTCACTTGAAGCTCCTCTTGCAATCTCTTTTCGGCCTCCCTTGCTTGATGTAGTAATTCACTCATATTGTTGTAAGTAACATGCCTCACAATGCTTCTTATTTTGAATTGCAATCCACTCAAGAATCTTTGCATTGTTTGTTCAGGAGCCTCTCTAATTCGAGCCCTTTGAATAATCAACTCCATCTCCTTGTAATAGGCATCAACTGTCTTTGATCCTTGCTTCAATTGTTGCAATTTGTCATAGAGAGTTCTAATATAATTCTTGGGAACAAATCTATCTCTTAACAATTGCTTCATCTCTCTCCATGTGTTCACCTCTTCCTCTTCTTTTTCTTCTCTATCCTTTGTAATGCCATCCCACCACAAAAGAGCATAGCCATCAAAAGAAGAAGATGCAAGGTTCACCTTTCTCTCCTCGGGATAATCATGTAATCTCCACAATTTTTCAATTTTGAGCTCCCACATTAAGTACTCTTCCACATCTTCAGAGTCACAAGAAAGATTAGGCATAGAGAATTTTGGTTTTCCCAAGCCATCATTCTCTCTATTATTTTCCAAAGGCACTCTTCTTGCTACTTGTCCACGGCCATCATTATAATTTCTTCTCCCATCATCAATTGGAGCAATGGCTTGTGGTGCTTGTTGAAGTTGTTGCAATGTATTTGTAATTGTAGTCATTTGTAGTTGCATAGTCCTTATAGCTTCCTTGATCTCATTGACAAACTCTTGAGATGCACACTCCCTTATCTTCAAATCAATGACATTCAAATCTTCTCTCAATTGATCATCACTTCTTTCAATATCTTTAGCAATTTTGTTGGACAAATGATCTCTCAATGCCTCATACTCATTCCAATGGACAGTATCCTCAGGTTTCTTCTTTGCCTGCACATCAACATCACTAGAAGAACTCATGATTAATTTGTTAGTAACAAAATAAACAATGGGTTTGTGGTGCCTCTCTCAACTCACTCAAAACCAAGCAAAGAGGCTTCACTTGATGTTCCAAGAGAGAAAAAGATCAACTTACCAACAAGGAGCAATGATCAATGTGCTTTGGTGTGAGAAGAGAATATCTGAGCTATCAAGTATCACAATGCAAACAGGGCTTATGGTGGGGCTTGGTATGGATACCTAACAATCACCAAAGTAATAATCCTATTTGCTGTTCTTGTGAAGATAAAAAGATCCACGGAAACTCACACAATATGGAGACAAATGTGGCAATGCAATATATGGAGGAGTTTTGCAATGCACTAGAAAGTCACTAGCTAGGCTCTTATTGACAGGCACAAGATTGCTCAATGAAAAACCAAGTGTCACAATGGCAAGCTCAACTAGTAAACAATAGTAATAATATGGCCTCTTTGCACTTTCTCTTTTCTCTTTTCTCTTTTTTTTTATACTTTTTGCTTTTTCTATTTTTTTTTTTTTTTTTTTTTTGAATTTTTCAATGGCCTTACACTAAGCTAGGAGCAACAATGAACCAAATACAAGTGAACACAATGATGGTGATGAATTTAGAGCAACCTGTCAGAGCACAAAATAGCTATACTTGTGGGCAAGTTCCTATAAAGATGCTGTAGAAAGGCTGTGTCTATGGTTCACAAAGTATGGAGTGGAATGATCCTAGTGAATAAAACAGGGAATTAAAAAGAAACACAAAAGATTCTATGCGAAATTTGATGTCTAACAGCTCACGGCAGCAATTTCTATCCACGGCAGGAAAACAGCTCGAATTGGTACCACGGCAGAGCAAAACAGAACAAAAACGGAGAAAAACCGTACCGCGGCAGAGCTCACGGCAGAGATTCTTCCAATTTCCGTACCGCGGCAGCGCGCGCTCTCGTGTTACACAGAATGGTAAGGCTGATGCGGTGTTTTTTGGGGTTCGGCTGCAAGACGTGGGCGCGGCAGCGTTTCCACGCGTTTTTGTGCCGCGGCAGCTCACGGTGGCTGAATATGGTAACCGCGTTACGGGGCTCGGGGCTGGTTTTATAAGCGTGTTACGGTGCGGATCCGAGTTCGAATAGCACACGGCAGCGGTGGGTTGGTGCGATGGTGGGTTGTTTTGGCTAGTGTGCTGCGGGTATGAGGGATGGTATGGTGGAACGTATATGGTATGAAACCGAGTATGGTTAGGAGGTGGGTTGCGAGTTGGTTGGGTGGAATCCGAAGTGGACTAGGAAGGGATGTATATGGAAAGTTTTGGTGCGGGTATGAGGTGGATATAAATCTAGGGTGGATCGGATTGGTGGTGGGTGGTATGTAGCGGATTTTTTTTTGGGATTTTTGATAGGTTTTCGCCAAGAACAACAAGAACCCTAGATCTTGGCCGACACAAAGATAACTAAAAACAGAAAAAAGGTGACACAAAATCTAACACAATGACAGCAAAAGAAAAACAACTATGGTGATATCTAAGGCTCTGGCAACAACTAGACCTAAAATTTTTGTGTGGCTTTTTCTGGATAGGAATAAAAACAACTAAAAAGTAAGATAACTTTGCTCACCGAGGCAACCTGGAGAATCTGATACCAAGATGATAAGGGGTGGCCCGATCTTCTCGATGAACTAACTCTCTCTTTTTGTATTTTTCTGATATGTGGATAACTAGTGCTACACTGAGACCTCTCTTAGCTAATCCCCGTTGCCAATGCAACAGCAATCAAGCTCCTTAGATATTCTCAACTACACACTCTTGCACAAATGATCAATGATCACAAGTGGTGCTGTATCCCTTTATTCCCAGATGGAATAACAAGATATCACGCTGCTTTGCAATGGGTAAACTTCAAGATGAATGCTTTACAAGCAATACAATCTAGAGGCTAGGGTTTCTGGTTTTTGGTCTAAACTTGTTCCCCTCTTGCTATGCGCCCCAGGGGGGTATATATGAGAGGGGGTGCGGCCACAAGACCCCTCCTTGCGCAAGCACTACTCCTAATAGGACTAGGACTCCTATACCTAACACAATTGGATACAAACCGACCCCACACACAAGGGGTGCGGCCAATATTGGTATACAAACCAATTCTACTTCTATTAGGACATATATGGCGCATTGATGCTTCCTTGTGGGCGCCCTCCTCTTGCCTTGTCCATCCATGAGTGTGGAATAACAATATGGCATTGTTTCCACACTTAGTGCATTTGATCTTGTGGAGGCACCATCTCCATATCTTGATGAATAACAATTGTTCTATTGGAATAACAATTGTTATGAATTGTTTTCACCATCTTGCTTTATTGTTTTCATCAATGTGATCTTGTTTTCACCATCTTGAATGTTTGTTTTCACCATGTTCATGTGGTCTTCTATCAACTCTCCATTCATGCTTGTGAGAACATAGTTCTTAGGTCCATCCTTATCAGAATGAATTTAGAATTAAATTTTAAGCAAGAAATTTACTAATAAAAAACCTAGTTAAGTTATTTGAACAAGAATTCTACTAGGAATGAATTTAGAATTAAATTTTGAGCAAGCAATTTACTAATAAAGAACCTAGTTCAAGTTATTTGAACAAGAATTCTACTAGGAATGAATTTAGAATTAAATTTTAAGCAAGAAACTTACTAATAAAAAACCTAATTAAGTTATTTGAACAAGAATCTACTAGGAATGAATTTAGGATTAAATTTTAAGCAAGAAATTTGTTAATAAAAAACCTAGTTAAGTTATTTGAACAAGAATTCTACTAGGAATGAATTTAGAATTAAATTTTAAGCAAGAAATTTACTAATAAAAAACCTAGTTAAGTTATTTGAACAAGAATTCTACTAGGAATGAATTTAGAATTAAATTTTAAGCAAGAAATTTACTAATAAAAAACCTAGTTAAGTTATTTGAACAAGAATTCTACTAGGAATGAATTTAGAATAAAATTTTGAGGAAGCAATTTACTAATAAAAAACCTAGTTAAGTTATTTGAACAAGAATTCTACTAGGAATGAATTTAGAATTAAATTTTAAGCAAGAAATTTACTAATAAAAAACCTAGTTAAGTTATTTGAACAAGAATTCTACAAGGAATGAATTTCGAATTAAATTTTAACCAAGAAATTTACTAATAAAAAACCTAGTTAAGTTATTTGAACAAGAATTCTACTAGGAATAAATTTAGAATTAAATTTTGAGCAAGCAATTTACTAATAAAAAACCTAGTTAAGTTATTTGACCAATAATTCTACTAGGAATGAATTTAGAATTAAATTTTAAGCAAGAAATTTACTAATAAAAAACCTAGTTTAGTTATTTGAACAAGAATTCTACTAGGAATGAATTTAGAATTAAATTTTAAGTAAGAAATTTACTAATAAAAAACCTAGTTAAGTTATTTGAACAAGAATTCTACTAGGAATGAATTTAGAATCAAATTTTAAGCAAGAAATTTACTAATAAAAAACAAGTTAAGTTATTTGAACAAGAATTCTACTAGGAATGAATTTAGAATTAAATTTTAAGCAAGAAATTTGTTAATAAAAAACCTAGTTAAGTTATTTGAACAAGAATTCTACTAGGAATGAATTTAGAATTAAAATTTAAGCAAGAAACTTACTAATAAAAAACCTAATTAAGTTATTTGAACAAGAATCTACTAGGAATGAATTTAGGATTAAATTTTAAGCAAGAAATTTGTTAATAAAAAACCTAGTTAAGTTATTTGAAAAAGAATTCTACTAGGAATGAATTTAGAATAAAATTTTGAGGAAGCAATTTACTAATAAAAAACCTAGTTAAGTTATTTGAACAAGAATTCTACTAGGAATGAATTTAGAATTAAATTTTAAGCAAGAAATTTACTAATAAAAAACCTAGTTAAGTTATTTGAACAAGAATTCTACTAGGAATGAATTTAGAATAAAATTTTGAGGAAGCAATTTATTAATAAAAAACCTAGTTAAGTTATTTGAACAAGAATTCTACTAGGAATGAATTTAGAATTAAATCTTAAGCAAGAAATTTACTAATAAAAAACCTAGTTAAGTTATTTGAACAAGAATTCTACTAGGAATGAATTTCGAATTAAATTTTAACCAAGAAATTTACTAATAAAAAACCTAGTTAAGTTATTTGAACAAGAATTCTACTAGGAATGAATTTAGAATTAAATTTTGAGCAAGCAATTTACTAATAAAGAACCTAGTTCAAGTTATTTGAACAAGAATTCTACTAGGAATGAATTTAGAATTAAATTTTAAGCAAGAAACTTACTAATAAAAAACCTAATTAAGTTATTTGAACAAGAATCTACTAGGAATGAATTTAGGATTAAATTTTAAGCAAGAAATTTGTTAATAAAAAACCTAGTTAAGTTATTTGAACAAGAATTCTACTAGGAATGAATTTAGAATTAAATTTTAAGCAAGAAATTTACTAATAAAAAACCTAGTTAAGTTATTTGAACAAGAATTCTACTAGGAATGAATTTAGAATTAAATTTTAAGCAAGAAATTTACTAATAAAAAACCTAGTTAAGTTATTTGAACAAGAATTCTACTAGGAATGAATTTAGAATTAAATTTTAAGCAAGAAATTTACTAATAAAAAACCTAGTTAAGTTATTTGAACAAGAATTCTACTAGGAATGAATTTAGAATTAAATTTTAAGCAAGAAATTTACTAATAAAAAACCTAGTTAAGTTATTTGAACAAGAATTCTACTAGGAATGAATTTAGAATAAAATTTTGAGGAAGCAATTTACTAATAAAAAAGCTAGTTAAGTTATTTGAACAAGAATTCTACTAGGAATGAATTTAGAATTAAATTTTAAGCAAGAAATTTACTAATAAAAAACCTAGTTAAGTTATTTGAACAAGAATTCTACAAGGAATGAATTTCGAATTAAATTTTAACCAAGAAATTTACTAATAAAAACCTAGTTAAGTTATTTGAACAAGAATTCTACTAGGAATAAATTTAGAATTAAATTTTGAGCAAGCATTTACTAATAAAAACCTAGTTAAGTTATTTGACCAAGAATTCTACTAGGAATGAATTTAGAATTAAATTTTAAGCAAGAAATTTACTAATAAAAAACCTAGTTTAGTTATTTGAACAAGAATTCTAGTAGGAATGAATTTCGAATTAAATTTTAACCAAGAAATTTACTAATAAAAAACCTAGTTAAGTTATTTGAACAAGAATTCTACTAGGAATAAATTTAGAATTAAATTTTGAGCAAGCAATTTACTAATAAAAAACCTAGTTAAGTTATTTGACCAAGAATTCTACTAGGAATGAATTTAGAATTAAATTTTAAGCAAGAAATTTACTAATAAAAAACCTAGTTAAGTTATTTGAACAAGAATTCTACTAGGAATGAATTTAGAATTAAATTTTAAGCAAGAAATTTACTAATAAAAAACCTAGTTAAGTTATTTGAACAAGAATTCTACTAGGAATGAATTTAGAATTAAATTTTGAGCAAGCAATTTACTAATAAAGAACCTAGTTCAAGTTATTTGAACAAGAATTCTACTAGGAATGAATTTAGAATTAAATTTTAAGCAAGAAACTTACTAATAAAAAACCTAATTAAGTTATTTGAACAAGAATCTACTAGGAATGAATTTAGGATTAAATTTTAAGCAAGAAATTGTTAATAAAAAACCTAGTTAAGTTATTTGAACAAGAATTCTACTAGGAATGAATTTAGAATTAAATTTTAAGCAAGAAATTTACTAATAAAAAACCTAGTTAAGTTATTTGAACAAGAATTCTACTAGGAATGAATTTAGAATTAAATTTTAAGCAAGAAATTTAATAATAAAAAACCTAGTTAAGTTATTTGAACAAGAATTCTACTAGGAATGAATTTAGAATAAAATTTTGAGGAAGCAATTTACTAATAAAAAACCTAGTTAAGTTATTTGAACAAGAATTCTACTAGGAATGAATTTAGAATTAAATTTTAAGCAAGAAATTTACTAATAAAAAACCTAGTTAAGTTATTTGAACAAGAATTCTACAAGGAATGAATTTCGAATTAAATTTTAACCAAGAAATTTACTAATAAAAAACCTAGTTAAGTTATTTGAACAAGAATTCTACTAGGAATAAATTTAGAATTAAATTTTGAGCAAGCAATTTACTAATAAAAAACCTAGTTAAGTTATTTGACCAAGAATTCTACTAGGAATGAATTTAGAATTAAATTTTAAGCAAGAAATTTACTAATAAAAAACCTAGTTTAGTTATTTGAACAAGAATTCTACTAGGAATGAATTTAGAATTAAATTTTAAGTAAGAAATTTACTAATAAAAAACCTAGTTAAGTTATTTGAACAAGAATTCTACTAGGAATGAATTTCGAATTAAATTTTAACCAAGAAATTTACTAATAAAAAACCTAGTTAAGTTATTTGAACAAGAATTCTACTAGGAATAAATTTAGAATTAAATTTGAGCAAGCAATTTACTAATAAAAAACCTAGTTAAGTTATTTGACCAAGAATTCTACTAGGAATGAATTTAGAATTAAATTTTAAGCAAGAAATTTACTAATAAAAAACCTAGTTAAGTTATTTGAACAAGAATTCTACTAGGAATGAATTTAGAATTAAATTTTAAGCAAGAAATTTACTAATAAAAAACCTAGTTAAGTTATTTGAACAAGAATTCTACTAGGAATGAATTTAGAATTAAATTTTGAGCAAGCAATTTACTAATAAAGAACCTAGTTCAAGTTATTTGAACAAGAATTCTACTAGGAATGAATTTAGAATTAAATTTTAAGCAAGAAACTTACTAATAAAAACCTAATTAAGTTATTTGAACAAGAATCTACTAGGAATGAATTTAGGATTAAATTTTAAGCAAGAAATTTGTAATAAAAAACCTAGTTAAGTTATTTGAACAAGAATTCTACTAGGAATGAATTTAGAATTAAATTTTAAGCAAGAAATTTACTAATAAAAAACCTAGTTAAGTTATTTGAACAAGAATTCTACTAGGAATGAATTTAGAATTAAATTTTAAGCAAGAAATTTACTAATAAAAAACCTAGTTAAGTTATTTGAACAAGAATTCTACTAGAATGAATTTAGAATTAAATTTTAAGCAAGAAATTTACTAATAAAAAACCTAGTTAAGTTATTTGAACAAGAATTCTACTAGGAATGAATTTAGAATTAAATTTTAAGCAAGAAATTTACTAATAAAAAACCTAGTTAAGTTGAACAAGAATTCTACTAGGAATGAATTTAGAATAAAATTTTGAGGAAGCAATTTACTAATAAAAAACCTAGTTAAGTTATTTGAACAAGAATTCTACTAGGAATGAATTTAGAATTAAATTTTAAGCAAGAAATTTACTAATAAAAAACAAGTTAAGTTATTTGAACAAGAATTCTACTAGGAATGAATTTAGAATTAAATTTTAAGCAAGAAATTTGTTAATAAAAACCTAGTTAAGTTATTTGAACAAGAATTCTACTAGGAATGAATTTAGAATTAAAATTTAAGCAAGAAACTTACTAATAAAAAACCTAATTAAGTTATTTGAACAAGAATCTACTAGGAATGAATTTAGGATTAAATTTTAAGCAAGAAATTTGTTATAAAAAACCTAGTTAAGTTATTTGAAAAAGAATTCTACTAGGAATGAATTTAGAATAAAATTTTGAGGAAGCAATTTACTAATAAAAAACCTAGTTAAGTTATTTGAACAAGAATTCTACTAGGAATGAATTTAGAATTAAATTTTAAGCAAGAAATTTACTAATAAAAAACCTAGTTAAGTTATTTGAACAAGAATTCTACTAGGAATGAATTTAGAATAAAATTTTGAGGAAGCAATTTATTAATAAAAAACCTAGTTAAGTTATTTGAACAAGAATTCTACTAGGAATGAATTTAGAATTAAATTTTAAGCAAGAAATTTACTAATAAAAAACCTAGTTAAGTTATTTGAACAAGAATTCTACTAGGAATGAATTTCGAATTAAATTTTAACCAAGAAATTTACTAATAAAAAACCTAGTTAAGTTATTTGAACAAGAATTCTACTAGGAATAAATTTAGAATTAAATTTGAGCAAGCAATTTACTAATAAAAAACCTAGTTAAGTTATTTGACCAAGAATTCTACTAGGAATGAATTTAGAATTAAATTTTAAGCAAGAAATTTACTAATAAAAAACCTAGTTAAGTTATTTGAACAAGAATTCTACTAGGAATGAATTTAGAATTAATTTTAAGCAAGAAATTTACTAAAAAAACCTAGTTAAGTTATTTGAACAAGAATTCTACTAGGAATGAATTTAGAATTAAATTTTGAGCAAGCAATTTACTATAAAGAACCTAGTTCAAGTTATTTGAACAAGAATTCTACTAGGAATGAATTTAGAATTAAATTTTAAGCAAGAAACTTACTAATAAAAAACCTAATTAAGTTATTTGAACAAGAATCTACTAGGAATGAATTTAGGATTAAATTTTAAGCAAGAAATTTGTTAATAAAAAACCTAGTTAAGTTATTTGAACAAGAATTCTACTAGGAATGAATTTAGAATTAAATTTTAAGCAAGAAATTTACTAATAAAAACCTAGTTAAGTTATTTGAACAAGAATTCTACTAGGAATGAATTTTAAAATTTTAAGCAAGAAATTTACTAATAAAAAACCTAGTTAAGTTATTTGAACAAGAATTCTACTAGGAATGAATTTAGAATTAAATTTTAAGCAAGAATTTACTAATAAAAAACCTAGTTAAGTTATTTGAACAAGAATTCTACTAGGAATGAATTTAGAATTAAATTTTAAGCAAGAAATTTACTAATAAAAAACCTAGTTAAGTTATTTGAAAAGAATTCTACTAGGAATGAATTAGAATAAAATTTTGAGGAAGCAATTTACTAATAAAAAACCTAGTTAAGTTATTTGAACAAGAATTCTACTAGGAATGAATTTAGAATTAAATTTTAAGCAAGAAATTTACTAATAAAAAACCTAGTTAAGTTATTTGAACAAGAATTCTACAAGGAATGAATTTCGAATTAAATTTTAACCAAGAAATTTACTAATAAAAAACCTAGTTAAGTTATTTGAACAAGAATTCTACTAGGAATAAATTTAGAATTAAATTTTGAGCAAGCAATTTACTAATAAAAAACCTAGTTAAGTTATTTGACCAAGAATTCTACTAGGAATGAATTTAGAATTAAATTTTAAGCAAGAAATTTACTAATAAAAAACCTAGTTTAGTTATTTGAACAAGAATTCTTGTAGGAATGAATTTCGAATTAAATTTTAACCAAGAAATTTACTAATAAAAAACCTAGTTAAGTTATTTGACCAAGAATTCTACTAGGAATAAATTTAGAATTAAATTTTGAGCAAGCAATTTACTAATAAAAAACCTAGTTAAGTTATTTGACCAAGAATTCTACTAGGAATGAATTTAGAATTAAATTTTAAGCAAGAAATTTACTAATAAAAAACCTAGTTAAGTTATTTGAACAAGAATTCTACTAGGAATGAATTTAGAATTAAATTTTAAGCAAGAAATTTACTAATAAAAAACCTAGTTAAGTTATTTGAACAAGAATTCTACTAGGAATGAATTTAGAATTAAATTTTGAGCAAGCAATTTACTAATAAAGAACCTAGTTCAAGTTATTTGAACAAGAATTCTACTAGGAATGAATTTAGAATTAAATTTTAAGCAAGAAACTTACTAATAAAAAACCTAATTAAGTTATTTGAACAAGAATCTACTAGGAATGAATTTAGGATTAAATTTTAAGCAAGAAATTTGTTAATAAAAAACCTAGTTAAGTTATTTGAACAAGAATTCTACTAGGAATGAATTTAGAATTAAATTTTAAGCAAGAAATTTACTAATAAAAAACCTAGTTAAGTTATTTGAACAAGAATTCTACTAGGAATGAATTTAGAATTAAATTTTAAGCAAGAAATTTACTAATAAAAAACCTAGTTAAGTTATTTGAACAAGAATTCTACTAGGAATGAATTTAGAATAAAATTTTGAGCAAGCAATTTACTAATAAAGAACCTAGTTCAAGTTATTTGAACAAGAATTCTACTAGGAATGAATTTAGAATTAAATTTTAAGCAAGAAACTTACTAATAAAAACCTAATTAAGTTATTTGAACAAGAATCTACTAGGAATGAATTTAGGATTAAATTTTAAGCAAGAAATTTGTTAATAAAAAACCTAGTTAAGTTATTTGAACAAGAATTCTACTAGGAATGAATTTAGAATTAAATTTTAAGCAAGAAATTTACTAATAAAAAACCTAGTTAAGTTATTTGAACAAGAATTCTACTAGGAATGAATTTAGAATTAAATTTTAAGCAAGAAATTTACTAATAAAAAACCTAGTTAAGTTATTTGAACAAGAATTCTAGGAATGAATTTAGAATTAAATTTTAAGCAAGAAATTTACTAATAAAAAACCTAGTTAAGTTATTTGAACAAGAATTCTACTAGGAATGAATTTAGAATTAAATTTTAAGCAAGAAATTTACTAATAAAAAACCTAGTTAAGTTATTTGAACAAGAATTCTACTAGGAATGAATTTAGAATAAAATTTGAGGAAGCAATTTACTAATAAAAAACCTAGTTAAGTTATTTGAACAAGAATTCTACTAGGAATGAATTTAGAATTAAATTTTAAGCAAGAAATTTACTAATAAAAAACCTAGTTAAGTTATTTGAACAAGAATTCTACAAGGAATGAATTTCGAATTAAATTTTAACCAAGAAATTTACTAATAAAAAACCTAGTTAAGTTATTTGAACAAGAATTCTACTAGGAATAAATTTAGAATTAAATTTTGAGCAAGCAATTTACTAATAAAAAACCTAGTTAAGTTATTTGACCAAGAATTCTACTAGGAATGAATTTAGAATTAAATTTTAAGCAAGAAATTTACTAATAAAAAACCTAGTTTAGTTATTTGAACAAGAATTCTAGTAGGAATGAATTTCGAATTAAATTTTAACCAAGAAATTTACTAATAAAAAACCTAGTTAAGTTATTTGACCAAGAATTCTACTAGGAATAAATTTAGAATTAAATTTTGAGCAAGCAATTTACTAATAAAAAACCTAGTTAAGTTATTTGACCAAGAATTCTACTAGGAATGAATTTAGAATTAAATTTTAAGCAAGAAATTTACTAATAAAAACCTAGTTAAGTTATTTGAACAAGAATTCTACTAGGAATGAATTTAGAATTAAATTTTAAGCAAGAAATTTACTAATAAAAAACCTAGTTAAGTTATTTGAACAAGAATTCTACTAGGAATGAATTTAGAATTAAATTTTGAGCAAGCAATTTACTAATAAAGAACCTAGTTCAAGTTATTTGAACAAGAATTCTACTAGGAATGAATTTAGAATTAAATTTTAAGCAAGAACTTACTAATAAAAAACCTAATTAAGTTATTTGAACAAGAATCTACTAGGAATGAATTTAGGATTAAATTTAAGCAAGAAATTTGTTAATAAAAAACCTAGTTAAGTTATTTGAACAAGAATTCTACTAGGAATGAATTTAGAATTAAAATTTAAGCAAGAAATTTACTAATAAAAAACCTAGTTAAGTTATTTGAACAAGAATTCTACTAGGAATGAATTTAGAATTAAATTTTAAGCAAGAAATTTACTAATAAAAAACCTAGTTAAGTTATTTGAACAAGAATTCTACTAGGAATGAATTTAGAATAAAATTTTGAGCAAGCAATTTACTAATAAAGAACCTAGTTCAAGTTATTTGAACAGAATTCTACTAGGAATGAATTTAGAATTAAATTTTAAGCAAGAAACTTACTAATAAAAAACCTAATTAAGTTATTTGAACAAGAATCTACTAGGAATGAATTTAGGATTAAATTTTAACCAAGAAATTTACTAATAAAAAACCTAGTTAAGTTATTTGAACAAGAATTCTACTAGGAATGAATTTAGAATTAAATTTTAAGCAAGAAATTTACTAATAAAAAACCTAGTTAAGTTATTTGAACAAGAATTCTACTAGGAATGAATTTAGAATTAAATTTTAAGCAAGAAATTTACTAATAAAAAACCTAGTTAAGTTATTTGAACAAGAATTCTACTAGGAATGAATTTAGAATTAAATTTTAAGCAAGAAATTTACTAATAAAAAACCTAGTTAAGTTATTTGAACAAGAATTCTACTAGGAATGAATTTAGAATTAAATTTAAGCAAGAAATTTACTAATAAAAAACCTAGTTAAGTTATTTGAACAAGAATTCTACTAGGAATGAATTTAGAATAAAATTTTGAGGAAGCAATTTACTAATAAAAAACCTAGTTAAGTTATTTGAACAAGAATTCTACTAGAATGAATTTAGAATTAAATTTTAAGCAAGAAATTTACTAATAAAAAACCTAGTTAAGTTATTTGAACAAGAATTCTACAAGGAATGAATTTCGAATTAAATTTTAACCAAGAAATTTACTAATAAAAAACCTAGTTAAGTTATTTGAACAAGAATTCTACTAGGAATAAATTTAGAATTAAATTTTGAGCAAGCAATTTACTAATAAAAAACCTAGTTAAGTTATTTGACCAAGAATTCTACTAGGAATGAATTTAGAATTAAATTTTAAGCAAGAAATTTACTAATAAAAAACCTAGTTTAGTTATTTGAACAAGAATTCTAGTAGGAATGAATTTCGAATTAAATTTTAACCAAGAAATTTACTAATAAAAAACCTAGTTAAGTTATTTGACCAAGAATTCTACTAGGAATAAATTTAGAATTAAATTTTGAGCAAGCAATTTACTAATAAAAAACCTAGTTAAGTTATTTGACCAAGAATTCTACTAGGAATGAATTTAGAATTAAATTTTAAGCAAGAAATTTACTAATAAAAAACCTAGTTAAGTTATTTGAACAAGAATTCTACTAGGAATGAATTTAGAATTAAATTTTAAGCAAGAAATTTACTAATAAAAAACCTAGTTAAGTTATTTGAACAAGAATTCTACTAGGAATGAATTTAGAATTAAATTTTGAGCAAGCAATTTACTAATAAAGAACCTAGTTCAAGTTATTTGAACAAGAATTCTACTAGGAATGAATTTAGAATTAAATTTTAAGCAAGAAACTTACTAATAAAAAACCTAATTAAGTTATTTGAACAAGAATCTACTAGGAATGAATTTAGATTAAATTTTAAGCAAGAAATTTGTTAATAAAAAACCTAGTTAAGTTATTTGAACAAGAATTCTACTAGGAATGAATTTAGAATAAAATTTAAGCAAGAAATTTACTAATAAAAAACCTAGTTAAGTTATTTGAACAAGAATTCTACTAGGAATGAATTTAGAATTAAATTTTAAGCAAGAAATTTACTAATAAAAAACCTAGTTAAGTTATTTGAACAAGAATTCTACTAGGAATGAATTTAGAATAAAATTTTGAGGAAGCAATTTACTAATAAAAAACCTAGTTAAGTTATTTGAACAAGAATTCTACTAGGAATGAATTTAGAATTAAATTTTAAGCAAGAAATTTACTAATAAAAAACCTAGTTAAGTTATTTGAACAAGAATTCTACAAGGAATGAATTTCGAATTAAATTTTAACCAAGAAATTTACTAATAAAAAACCTAGTTAAGTTATTTGAACAAGAATTCTACTAGGAATAAATTTAGAATTAAATTTTGAGCAAGCAATTTACTAATAAAAAACCTAGTTAAGTTATTTGACCAAGAATTCTACTAGGAATGAATTTAGAATTAAATTTTAAGCAAGAAATTTACTAATAAAAAACCTAGTTAAGTTATTTGAACAAGAATTCTACTAGGAATGAATTTAGAATCAAATTTTAAGCAAGAAATTTACTAATAAAAAACAAGTTAAGTTATTTGAACAAGAATTCTACTAGGAATGAATTTAGAATTAAATTTTAAGCAAGAAATTTGTTAATAAAAAACCTAGTTAAGTTATTTGAACAAGAATTCTACTAGGAATGAATTTAGAATTAAAATTTAAGCAAGAAACTTACTAATAAAAAACCTAATTAAGTTATTTGAACAAGAATCTACTAGGAATGAATTTAGGATTAAATTTTAAGCAAGAAATTTGTTAATAAAAAACCTAGTTAAGTTATTTGAACAAGAATTCTACTACTAGGAATGAATTTAGAATAAAATTTTGAGGAAGCAATTTACTAATAAAAAACCTAGTTAAGTTATTTGAACAAGAATTCTACTAGAATGAATTTAGAATTAAATTTTAAGCAAGAAATTTACTAATAAAAAACCTAGTTAAGTTATTTGAACAAGAATTCTACAAGGAATGAATTTCGAATTAAATTTTAACCAAGAAATTTACTAATAAAAAACCTAGTTAAGTTATTTGAACAAGAATTCTACTAGGAATGAATTTAGAATTAAAATTTAAGCAAGAAACTTACTAATAAAAAACCTAATTAAGTTATTTGAACAAGAATCTACTAGGAATGAATTTAGGATTAAATTTTAAGCAAGAAATTTGTTAATAAAAAACCTAGTTAAGTTATTTGAACAAGAATTCTACTAGGAATGAATTTAGAATTAAATTTTAAGCAAGAAATTTACTAATAAAAAACCTAGTTAAGTTATTTGAACAAGAATTCTACTAGGAATGAATTTAGAATTAAATTTCAAGCAAGAAATTTACTAATAAAAACTAGTTAAGTTATTTGAACAAGAATTCTACTAGAATGAATTTAGAATAAAATTTTGAGGAAGCAATTTACTAATAAAAAACCTAGTTAAGTTATTTGAACAAGAATTCTACTAGGAATGAATTTAGAATTAAATTTTAAGCAAGAAATTTACTAATAAAAAACCTAGTTAAGTTATTTGAACAAGAATTCTACTAGGAATGAATTTCGAATTAAATTTTAACCAAGAAATTTACTAATAAAAAACCTAGTTAATTATTTGAACAAGAATTCTACTAGGAATAAATTTAGAATTAAATTTTGAGCAAGCAATTTACTAATAAAAAACCTAGTTAAGTTATTTGACCAAGAATTCTACTAGGAATGAATTTAGAATTAAATTTTAAGCAAGAAATTTACTAATAAAAAACCTAGTTAAGTTATTTGAACAAGAATTCTACTAGGAATGAATTTAGAATTAAATTTTAAGCAAGAAATTTACTAATAAAAAACCTAGTTAAGTTATTTGAACAAGAATTCTACTAGGAATGAATTTAGAATTAAATTTTGAGCAAGCAATTTACTAATCAAGAACCTAGTTCAAGTTATTTGAACAAGAATTCTACTAGGAATGAATTTAGAATTAAATTTTAAGCAAGAAACTTACTAATAAAAAACCTAATTAACTTATTTGAACAAGAATCTACTAGGAATGAATTTAGGATTAAATTTTAAGCAAGAAATTTGTTAATAAAAAACCTAGTTAAGTTATTTGAACAAGAATTCTACTAGGAATGAATTTAGAATTAAATTTTAAGCAAGAAATTTACTAATAAAAAACCTAGTTAAGTTATTTGAACAAGAATTCTACTAGGAATGAATTTAGAATTAAATTTTAAGCAAGAAATTTACTAATAAAAAACCTAGTTAAGTTATTTGAATAAGAATTCTACTAGGAATGAATTTAGAATAAAATTTTGAGGAAGCAATTTACTAATAAAAAACCTAGTTAAGTTATTTGAACAAGAATTCTACTAGGAATGAATTTAGAATTAAATTTTAAGCAAGAAATTTACTAATAAAAAACCTAGTTAAGTTATTTGAACAAGAATTCTACAAGGAATGAATTTCGAATTAAATTTTAACCAAGAAATTTACTAATAAAAAACCTAGTTAAGTTATTTGAACAAGAATTCTACTAGGAATAAATTTAGAATTAAATTTTGAGCAAGCAATTTACTAATAAAAAACCTAGTTAAGTTATTCGACCAAGATTCTACTAGGAATGAATTTAGAATTAAATTTTAAGCAAGATATTTACTAATAAAAAACCTAGTTTAGTTATTTGAACAAGAATTCTACTAGGAATGAATTTAGAATTAAATTTTAAGCAAGAAATTTACTAATAAAAAACCTAGTTAAGTTATTTGAACAAGAATTCTACTAGGAATGAATTTAGAATCAAATTTTAAGCAAGAAATTTACTAATAAAAAACAAGTTAAGTTATTTGAACAAGAATTCTACTAGGAATGAATTTAGAATTAAATTTTAAGCAAGAAATTTGTTAATAAAAAACCTAGTTAAGTTATTTGAACAAGAATTCTACTAGGAATGAATTTAGAATTAAAATTTAAGCAAGAAACTTACTAATAAAAACCTAATTAAGTTATTTGAACAAGAATCTACTAGGAATGAATTTATGATTAAATTTTAAGCAAGAAATTTGTTAATAAAAAACCTAGTTAAGTTATTTGAACAAGAATTCTACTAGGAATGAATTTAGAATAAAATTTTGAGGAAGCAATTTACTAATAAAAAACCTAGTTAAGTTATTTGAACAAGAATTCTACTAGGAATGAATTTAGAATTAAATTTTAAGCAAGAAATTTACTAATAAAAAACCTAGTTAAGTTATTTGAACAAGAATTCTACAAGGAATGAATTTCGAATTAAATTTTAACCAAGAAATTTACTAATAAAAAACCTAGTTAAGTTATTTGAACAAGAATTCTACTAGGAATGAATTTAGAATTAAAATTTAAGCAAGAAACTTACTAATAAAAAACCTAATTAAGTTATTTGAACAAGAATCTACTAGGAATGAATTTAGGATTAAATTTTAAGCAAGAAATTTGTTAATAAAAAACCTAGTTAAGTTATTTGAACAAGAATTCTACTAGGAATGAATTTAGAATTAAATTTTAAGCAAGAAATTTACTAATAAAAAACCTAGTTAAGTTATTTGAACAAGAATTCTACTAGGAATGAATTTAGAATTAAATTTCAAGCAAGAAATTTACTAATAAAAAACTAGTTAAGTTATTTGAACAAGAATTCTACTAGGAATGAATTTAGAATAAAATTTTGAGGAAGCAATTTACTAATAAAAAAACCTAGTTAAGTTATTTGAACAAGAATTCTACTAGGAATGAATTTAGAATTAAATTTTAAGCAAGAAATTTACTAATAAAAAACCTAGTAAGTTATTTGAACAAGAATTCTACAAGGAATGAATTTCGAATTAAATTTTAACCAAGAAATTTACTAATAAAAAACCTAGTTAAGTTATTTGAACAAGAATTCTACTAGGAATAAATTTAGAATTAAATTTTGAGCAAGCAATTTACTAATAAAAAACCTAGTTAAGTTATTCGACCAAGAATTCTACTAGGAATGAATTTAGAATTAAATTTTAAGCAAGAAATTTACTAATAAAAAACCTAGTTTAGTTATTTGAACAAGAATTCTACTAGGAATGAATTTAGAATTAAATTTTAAGCAAGAAATTTACTAATAAAAAACCTAGTTAAGTTATTTGAACAAGAATTCTACTAGGAATGAATTTAGAATCAAATTTTAAGCAAGAAATTTACTAATAAAAAACAAGTTAAGTTATTTGAACAAGAATTCTACTAGGAATGAATTTAGAATTAAATTTTAAGCAAGAAATTTGTTAATAAAAAACCTAGTTAAGTTATTTGAACAAGAATTCTACTAGGAATGAATTTAGAATTAAAATTTAAGCAAGAAACTTACTAATAAAAAACCTAATTAAGTTATTTGAACAAGAATCTACTAGGAATGAATTTAGGATTAAATTTTAAGCAAGAAATTTGTTAATAAAAAACCTAGTTAAGTTATTTGAACAAGAATTCTACTAGGAATGAATTTAGAATAAAATTTTGAGGAAGCAATTTACTAATAAAAAACCTAGTTAAGTTATTTGAACAAGAATTCTACTAGGAATGAATTTAGAATTAAATTTTAAGCAAGAAATTTACTAATAAAAAACCTAGTTAAGTTATTTGAACAAGAATTCTACAAGGAATGAATTTCGAATTAAATTTTAACCAAGAAATTTACTAATAAAAAACCTAGTTAAGTTATTTGAACAAGAATTCTACTAGGAATGAATTTAGAATTAAAATTTAAGCAAGAAACTTACTAATAAAAACCTAATTAAGTTATTTGAACAAGAATCTACTAGGAATGAATTTAGATTAAATTTTATGCAAGAAATTTGTTAATAAAAAACCTAGTTAAGTTATTTGAACAAGAATTCTACTAGGAATGAATTTAGAATTAAATTTAAGCAAGAAATTTACTAATAAAAAACCTAGTTAAGTTATTTGAACAAGAATTCTACTAGGAATGAATTTAGAATTAAATTTCAAGCAAGAAATTTACTAATAAAAAACTAGTTAAGTTATTTGAACAAGAATTCTACTAGGAATGAATTTAGAATAAAATTTTGAGGAAGCAATTTACTAATAAAAAACCTAGTTAAGTTATTTGAACAAGAATTCTACTAGGAATGAATTTAGAATTAAATTTTAAGCAAGAAATTTACTAATAAAAAACCTAGTTAAGTTATTTGAACAAGAATTCTACTAGGAATGAATTTCGAATTAATTTTAACCAAGAAATTTACTAATAAAAAACCTAGTTAAGTTATTTGAACAAGAATTCTACTAGGAATAAATTTAGAATTAAATTTTGAGCAAGCAATTTACTAATAAAAAACCTAGTTAAGTTATTGCACCAAGAATTCTACTAGGAATGAATTTAGAATTAAATTTTAAGCAAGAAATTTACTAATAAAAAACCTAGTTTAGTTATTTCAACAAGAATTCTACTAGGAATGAATTTCGAATTAAATTTTAACCAAGAAATTTACTAATAAAAAACCTAGTTAAGTTATTTGACCAAGAATTCTACTAGGAATAAATTTAGAATTAAATTTTGAGCAAGCAATTTACTAATAAAAAACCTAGTTAAGTTATTTGACCAAGAATTCTACTAGGAATGAATTTAGAATTAAATTTTAAGCAAGAAATTTACTAATAAAAAACCTAGTTAAGTTATTTGAACAAGAATTCTACTAGGAATGAATTTAGAATTAAATTTTAAGCAAGAAATTTACTAAAAAAACCTAGTTAAGTTATTTGAACAAGAATTCTACTAGGAATGAATTTAGAATTAAATTTTGAGCAAGCAATTTACTAATAAAGAACCTAGTTCAAGTTATTTGAACAAGAATTCTACTAGGAATGAATTTAGAATTAAATTTTAAGCAAGAAACTTACTAATAAAAAACCTAATTGATAAGGACATGCTTAAGGATTATGTTCTCACAAGCTTGGATGGAGAGTTGATAGAAGACCACATGATCATGGTGAAAACAATCATTCAAGATGGTGAAAACAAGATTACAATGGTGAAAACAATAAAGCAAGATGGTGAAAACAATAAATAACAATTGTTATTCCATGAAAACAATTGTCATTCATCAAGACAAGGGGATAGGTGCCTCCACCAAGTCAAATGCGCCTCCTAAAATCCTATTCCATATAGGTTTGGTTTGTATACCAATTGGGCCGAATTCCTTTGTGTGTGGAATCGGTTTGTATCCCTAGTTGTGTCCTAGTTGGACTCCTAGTCCTAATAGGAGTCCTAGTCCTAGTAGGAGGTGGGTTGCTTGCGCAAGGAAGCCCTTGTGGCCGCACCCTCCACCTATATATTCATGCCACCTGCGTGTTAAGGGAGAACAATTTAGACAACAGAAACCCTAGCCTTGAGATTGTATTGCTGCTAAGCATTCATCTTGAAGTATACCAAGTCAAAGTTTGCGTGATATCTTGCTATTCCATTGGGAATTAGGGGGATACAGGACCACTTGTGATCATTGATTGCTTGTGCAAGAGTGTGTAGTTGAGAATATCCAAAGGGCTTGATTGTTGTTGCATTGGCAACGAGGGTCATCCAAGTGAGAGGTCTCAGTGTAGCACTAGTTATCCACATATATTCAGAAAATACAAAAAGAGAGAGAGAAGCTCATTGAGAAGATTGGGCCACCCCATATCATCTTGGTATCAGATTCTCCAGGTTTACTCGGTGAGCAAAGTTATCCCTAGTTTTAGTTGTTTTTATTCCTATCCAGAAAAAGCCACACAAAAATAGTTGTTTAGATCATTGCCAGAGCCTAGATCAACACCAATTTGCATCTACCTAGTTGCTGCTTTTTGTTGATTTGCGTTCCTGTTTTTCTGTTTTTAGGTTTTCATATTTAGGTTCATCTAGTTCCTTTTGTTTCTATACCGAAAATTCTCACCAAAAATAGTTGTGCTTGGATCTTGTTGCTCTCGGGAAAGTCTAGACCTACACTTGTTCTCAAGGTGATCTAGTTTTTCGAGTTGCTTTGTTGCGGGAAAAGTTGGTTCTAATTGTGCTTAGGGTTCTAGCTATCTTCGGATTGCTATCCTATTTCAAACCGCATCAAAAATCCCTACCGCAAACCACATATACACCCCACCAATCCGATCCCTTCCGCTACCGCACCACGCATACCATACCGCTCACGTGTCAAATTTCCCTTACCAGTGCTCCCGATTCCTTACCGACTCGGTGTTCCCACTCCCACTCGGATTCTTCTGCCGCGAGCGCAAAACCACACAAAACGCTGCCGCCGCTGCCGTCACTAGCGCGCGCCCACCTCGACTCGGTAACGGATTCCCCACCAGTGCCCTCAAATTCTTACCGCGCACACCCCCGCAGCACCCACCGCAACACGCACTCCGCACTCTCGTGAGCCAAAAACGCTCTGTTTTGCTGCCGTACGCACAAAAACAACAGTTTTCCTGCCGTGGCTAGAGTTGCTGCCGTGAGCTCAATTAACATCAGATTTTCATAGTTTTTCTTTGTTTACCCCCTGTTATCTCTAGGATTTCGTGCTGATCTTTGACAAGCCTTAGACAAAGCCATTCTACAGCTATATTAGGTTTCCAAAACCCAAAGACTAGCTATTTTATTGCTCTACAGGCTGCTCATTTGATCTAATCTGTCCACTAATTTTTGTTTTCCATCTACATATTGCTCCTAGTTGATTCAAAGGCCATTGAAAAATCAAAAAAAAAAAAAAAATAGAAAAAGGAAAAAGTATAAAAAAAAAAGAAGAGAAAAAGCAAAAGAGGCCGAGCTACATATCACTAGTGGAAGCTATTTCATATTGGAATTTTTGTGGACATATTGAGCAATCTTGTGCCTGTTTCATTGAGTATTTGCTAGTGTCTTTCTAGTGCTTGCAAAATCTCTACCATATATTTGCTAAGCCACAATTGATAAGGGGTTGCCCGATCTTCTCGATGAACTCACACGATAACTAGGATCTGATAACTTGTGTCTCTCCACGAACTCTCCGGCTAATTCCTGATGCCAATTGCAGCAGCAACCAATCCCTTGGATATTCGTAAATCCACACACTTGCACGAGCAGCCACTGACTACTAGTGGTCCTGTATCAACTAATTCCCAGTGGAATAGCAGATAACACGCAAAACTTGCAATATCAATTCCTGATGAATGCTTCAAGCAATCAACAATGGAGTCTAGGGTTTATGAATAAAGGTAGTCTAACCTCTCACACGCAGGTGAAGAGGTATATAAGAGGGTTAGGGGGGTGCGGCCACACCTTGGATGCGCAAGCACCAGCCCTAAACCAACTAGGACTCGAACCAATCATGTTTGGACTCGGACTAGGATACAAACCGACCCCAAGGGGGGTGCGGCCAAACCAGCCTCACAGGGCTTTATTAAGTTGTATGGGAGACCTAAGACTTGTCCTTGGTGCTCCCATAAACCCCAAACGCACCACATAACAATTGGACCCATATGGGAGACATAGGACATGTCCTTGGTGCTCCCATAAGCCAAAACACACCAAATAATAATTGGCTGAAACAAGCAAGGACATGTCCTTGGTGGTCTCAATTCCCTCTTCTCTTTATTGTGCCTCCTCCTTCTCCCTTAAGCTTGCATGATCATCTTCCTTCATGTGTGCTCCCATGCCTTGCTCCATGACTCCAAGCTCCTTGCCTCCATTAATGTTTGTGTTATCAACAACCTGAATCATACATAAGTGTAGAGACTTAGGTAGTGATGAGGACATGCCTAAGGATTATGTGATCACAAGAGAGTTGATAGAAGACCACATGAACATGGTGAAAACAATAAAGCAAGATGGTGAAAACAGTTCATAACAATTGTTATTTCAAAAGAACAATTGTTATTCATCAAGATATGGGGATGGTGCCTCCACAAGATCAAATGCACCAAGTGTGGAAAACAATCCAATTATGTTATTCCACACTCATACATGAACAAGGCAAGGGGGGCGCCCACAAGAGCATCAATGCGCCATATACAAGACCTAGTTCAATAGGATTGGTTTGTATACCAATTTGGCCGCACCCCTTGTGTGGGGTCGGTTTTGTATCTATTTTGGTGTCCTAGTAGGAGTCCTAGTCCAATTAGGTTAGGTGCTTGCGCAAGGGAAGCCTTGTGGCCGCACCCCCCCTCTTATATACCCTTTGGGGCGCATAGGAGGGGGTAGACTACGATTAAGATAAACCAAAACCCTATAGCCCCTAGTTGAAACTGCTTGTTAGCCTTTCATACTGGAGGTTCATCTGCAAACTTTACGTGATACCTGCTGTTCCACTGGGAATAAGACGGTACAGTACCACTTGTAGTCGGTGGATTACTTGTGCAAGAGTGTGGAGTTGAGAATATCCATTGGGTTGCTATCTGTTGCATTGGCTTCAGGGATCAGCCGGAGAGTTCTTAGTGAGACACTAGTTATCTATTCAGAAGTTATCTGTGAGTTCACTGAGAAGATTGGGCCACCCCTTATCAGGTAGTATAAAATTCTCATAAGAACAAACATCATAATTTAAAAGGAGTGAGTTCACCTGCTGTTCTAATAGTTTAGTTCTTGATCTTGTCATTGGACCAATTCTAACTTCATCATGCTTCTCATGAACAGCAACATCATCATCAATAGGAGGAATAACAAATGTGTTAGGGATGTCTCATCATCCTCCCCCCTTGAAAAGGCGTCGACCTCGACGCATCAAGGTCATCTCCATGGTATGGTGAAAGATCAGCAACATTGAACGAATGACTCACACCAAACTCATCACCAGGAAGATCAATTGTGTATGCATTATCATTAATCTTGTGAAGCACTTTATAAGGACCAGCACCACGGGCATCAACTTGGACTTGCGCAATTGGGGAAACCTATCCTTGCGAAAATGAACCCACACCAAATCCCCGGGCTGAAAAAGTACCTCCTTCCTCTTCTTGTTTCTCTTCTCAGCCACATGCCTTCCTGTTTTCTCAATTGCTTCCTTGGTCTTCTCATGGATCTTCTTAACATAATCAGCTCGTTTTGAAGCCTCCATATTAACTCTCTCATCCACAGGAAGTGGCAGTAAATAAGTGGTGTTATGGGTTTGAAACCATATACCACCTCAAACGGGCATAGCTGAGTGGTAGAATGCACAGCCCTGTTGTATGCAAACTCAACATGAGGCAAACACTCCTCCCACTCCCGCAGGTTCTTTTTAATCATGGCTCGCAGCAATGTGGATAATGTGCGATTCACCACCTCCGTTTGTCCATCAGTTTGGGGGTGACAAGTAGTGGAAAACAGCAGCTTTGTTCCCAGCTTCCCCAAAGTGTCTTCCAGAAATAGCTCATGAACTTGACATCACGATCAGAAACAATAGTCTTGGGTACTCCATGTAATCTCACTATGTCCCTGAAAAACAGATTAGCAACATGCGACGCATCGTCGCTCTTGTGGCATGCAATAAAATGTGACATTTTAGAGAATCTATCAACTACCACAAATATTGAATCATGTCCTTTTAGTCCTAGGCAATCCTAACACAAAATCCATACTAATGTCTTGCCAAGGTGTAGTAGGTGCAGGAAGAGAGAGTATATAAACCATGAGGTTTCAGTTTTGACTTAGCCTTGTTGCAAGTGATGCAACGTCTCACAAACCTCTCAACATCTCTTCTCATACGTGGCCAATAGAAGTGATCAGCCAACATCATCAATGTTTTCTCCCTCCCAAAGTGTCCCATTAAACCACCACTGTGTGATTCCTGCAACAATAACAAACGCAAGGACGACTCGGCACACATAATTTGTTAGCTCTAAACAAATATCCATCATGCAAATGAAATTTATCCCATGCTTTCACATTAGTACAATTTGCATATGCATGTTTAAAATCATTATCTTGAGCATACAAATCTTTAACACTCTCCAAACCAGGAACTTTCACATCCAATTGAGTTAATAGCATACTTTTCCTAGAGAGAGCATCAGCAACAACATTATCTTTGCCTTTCTTATATTTAATTATGTATGGGAATGACTCAATGAATTCAACCCATTTAGCATGTCTTTTATTAAGGCTAGATTGGCTCTTTAAAAATCTCAATGCTTCATGATCAGAATGTATGATAAATTCTTTTGGCCACAAATAATGTTTCCAAACCTCAAGAACTCTAACAAGTGCATACAATTCTTTATCATAAACAGAATAGTTCAATTGGGCACCATGCAATTTCTCAGAAAAATAAGCAACAGGTTTATTTTCTTGCATAAGCACACCCAATACCAATACCACTTGCATCACACTCAATTTCGAATTGTTTGTTGAAATTAGGCAATATTAACAATGGGGCCGAAATCAATTTACTCTTAATCTCATCAAAAGCAATATCTTGTTCAACCCCCCATGTAAAATCAACACCCTTCTTAGTTAAATCATTCAAAGGTGCAGCAAGAGTACTAAAATCCTTGACAAATCTTCTATAGAAACCAGCCAATCCATTAAAACTTCTCACTTGACTAACATTAGTTGGAATAGGCCAATTCTTAATAGCTTCAATTTTAGATTCATCAACTTCAATGCCATGTTTAGATACAACATATCCCAGAAAAATGACCTTGTCTTTGCAAAAAGAACATTTAGCAAGATTACCATATAATTGATTTGCTCTTAAAACATGCAAGACTTGTCTAATGTGATCAACATGCTCAGTTTCTGATGAGGACATGCCTAAGGATTATGTGATCACAAGAGAGTTGATAGAAGACCACATGAACATGGTGAAAACAATAAAGCAAGATGGTGAAAACAGTTCATAACAATTGTTATTTCAAAAGAACAATTGTTATTCATCAAGATATGGGGATGGTGCCTCCACAAGATCAAATGCACCAAGTGTGGAAAACAATCCAATTATGTTATTCCACACTCATACATGAACAAGGCAAGAGGAGGGCGCCCACAAGGAGCATCAATGCGCCATATACAAGACCTAGTTCAATTAGGATTGGTTTGTATACCAATTTGGCCGCACCCCTTGTGTGGGGGTCGGTTTTGTATCTATTTTGGTGTCCTAGTAGGAGTCCTAGTCCAATTAGGTTAGGTGCTTGCGCAAGGGAAGCCTTGTGGCCGCACCCCCCCTCTTATATACCCTTTGGGGCGCATAGGAGGGGGTAGACTACGATTAAGATAAACCAAAACCCTATAGCCCCTAGTTGAAACTGCTTGTTAGCCTTTCATACTGGAGGTTCATCTGCAAACTTTACGTGATACCTGCTGTTCCACTGGGAATAAGACGGTACAGTACCACTTGTAGTCGGTGGATTACTTGTGCAAGAGTGTGGAGTTGAGAATATCCATTGGGTTGCTATCTGTTGCATTGGCTTCAGGGATCAGCCGGAGAGTTCTTAGTGAGACACTAGTTATCTATTCAGAAGTTATCTGTGAGTTCACTGAGAAGATTGGGCCACCCCTTATCATCTTGGTATCAGAGCTACAGGTTGCCTCGGTGAGCTATCATAATTTTACCCTTTAGTTTGAGTGTTTTATTTCCTATCCAGAAAAAGCCCCACAAAAATAGTTTTAGTTTTTGCCATAGCCTAGATATCACCTTAGTTTTCAATTACTACTGCTGTCTTTGTGTTAGATTTGTGTTGCTTTTTATTTTTTTTAGATCTTTTATTTTCGGCTAGGTTTAGGTCTCTTTGTTCATCTAGTCGAAATCCATCAAAAACTACAAAAAATAGCCGCAGCATATCCTCCATATTCACCACCAAACCGATCCTAGCTAGGAGTCCTACCGCGGCACAGAAATTCCTTTTTTTTCCTGCCGCCATCCTACTCCTTGTTGGACTCGGATTCACTCCATCCACCACGCAACAACCCACCGCTGCCTCCATCCTAGTTGCTCTCGGATTCGTTCCACCCACCGCAAAAACAACCATCGCTGCCGCACCCTAGACCCGCTCGGATTCCACCTTAACGCGGTTACAAAACCCCCATGAACCCCCGCAGCACACCACACCATACGCACGCTTGCGCTCTGCCGCGGTAGCAAAAATCACCAAAACGCTGCCGCGCGTTTCCATCTCACAGCACTGTCCACGTATCGCACGCGCGCGCCAATTTTCACCGTATCAGCCTTACCAAACGCTGTAACGCAGTACTGCGCGCTGCCGCGGTACGATTTCTGCGCGTTTTTCTGCCGTTTGCTCTGCCGCGGTACCAAAACCGCTGTTTTCTCTGCCGTGAGGTCCTGCTGCTACCGTGAGCTGCTAAATCTCTGCCGTGGCACAGTTTTGAGCTGTTTCTCTGCCGTAGTGCGCTGCCGTGGTACAATTTTGAGCTGTTTTGCTGCCGTGAGGTCCAATTGCTGCCGTGAGTGTGTTTGAGCTCCAAATTCACCTAGATTTTTTCTGTTTTCTTTGTTTTTCCTGTTTTCATCACTAGGAACATCATATCCGTACCCTTGTGAACCTTAGCCACAGCCTTTCTACAGCATTATAATAGGAACTTGCCCACAAGTATAGCTATTTTGTGCTCTGACAGGCTGCTCATATTTCATCACCATCATTGTGTTCACTTGTGTTTGGTTTCTTGTTGCTCCTAGCTTAGTGTAAGGCCATTGAAAAATTCAAAAAAAAAAAAAATAGAAAAAGCAAAAAAGTATAAAAAAAAAAGAGAAAAGAGAAAGTGCTAAAAGGCCATATCATTGCTATTGTTTACTAGTTGAGTTTGCCATTGTGACACTTGGTTTTTCTTTGAGCAATCTTGTGCCTGTCAATAAGAGCCTAGCTAGTGACTTTCTAGTGCATTGCAAAACTCATCCATATATTGCATTGCCACATTTGTCTCCATTGTGTGAGTTTCCTTGGGTCTTTTATATCTTCACTAAGACAGCAAATAGGATTGTTACTTTGGTGATTGTTAGGTATCCATACCAAGCCCCACTAAATAACCTTGTTTGCTTTTGTGAGAGTTAAAAACCTGGGTATTCTCTTCTTCACACCAAAGTACTTTAATTGCCTCTACTTGTGGTAAGTATCTCTATTCACTTTGGAGTGGTAAGATATCCTATTGTCTTGCTAGATTTTTTGAGTGAGTTGTGAGAGGCACCACAACCTATACTTGTTTCTATTACACTAACCTACTAATGGATCTTTCTAGTGGTGATCTTGTGCAGCAAAAGAAGGACCATAAGGAGGGAGTTAATTGGAGAGAGTGAGGCTCTTAGGGATGTTTTGGCAAAGGAGATAGTGGACAATCATAATGGACTCAAACAATTTGTTCAAGATGCATGTGATCCCTTATATGAGGCTCTCCAAGCTATGGAGACCAAGATGGAGGCCACACACAAATTGGCCGAGACTAATGGAGGGGAAGTGAGATCAATTCATGATTCTATTGCTCAAATGACTACTACCCTTGCTGGACTTCAAACCATGATTCAAACAAGAATACCTCTTATTGATGATGACAATGCTAGTGTCCATAGTGATGCTAATAATAGAGTGGAAGCTATTGGTGCAAGAAATCAAGTTCATGGCCGAAATAGAGAGGAAAGAGGCCTAGGAGGATATAATGGCCGAAACCAAAATTTTGGAGAAAGAAGAATGCCAAACAATGTGGTGCAAGCTAATCCTAGAGAAGATGGTTTGAGTAAGCCTAAATTTTCTATTCCATCATTTAGCTTTGATAATATGGATGTGGAAGAATATTTGCTATGGGAGTTGAAGATGGAAAAATTATGGAGAATGCATGAGTACAATGAGGATAGAAAGATCAAATTGGCTTCAAGTGAGTTTGATGGTTATGCTCTTAGATGGTGGGATGAGCTTTTGAGGAAGAGACAAGAAGATGGAGAATTGCCCATTGTCACTTGGAACAACATGAAGAGGATCATGAGAGATAGATTTGTTCCACCCAATTACATAAGGCAACAATTTGATCAATTGCAACAATTGAGGCAAGGAACTATGAGTGTTGATGCTTATTATCAAGAGATGGAGCTAATTATGCAAAGGGCACGTGTGAGAGAACAATTGGAGCAAACAATGCAAAGATTCCTTTCGGGTTTGAACTACAAAATCAAAGGCATTGTGAGGCATCATCAATACCAAAATATCCATGAGCTATTACACCATGCAAGGGAGGCCGAAGCACATATTCTTGAGGAAGCAAAAATTACCAATAGAACAAGGGATAGATTTCAATGGAGATCATCTACCACTCCTAGTACACCACCTCCACCAATTCCATCTTCCAGTTTTCGAGGTGATCCATCATCCAAACCCGAGCCTAGTGTGTCTAATACAAAGAAATCATCACATCCAGCAGCAAGTGCTTCAGGTTCTAGTGCTCCTACTACAAGGAATAGAGATATGACATGCCACACATGTGGAGGAAAAGGGCACTTCAAGAGGGATTGTCCAAATACAAAAGTGATGGTGATCAATGAGAATAATGAGTATGAAACAGGTGATGATGTTGATCCCAATGATCTTGATGATGATGATGGTTATTTGAGTGATACTCCTTTGGATGCTTATGCTACTACTTTGCCATCTATTATTTGCACACAAAATTCATTGAGTGTGGTGCCTAGTCCTGAAAATCAAAGGTGCACTTTATTTCAAACAAAGGCTGTTATTGGTCCCAACATGGCTTGCAAAGTCATTATTGATGGAGGAAGTTGCAGAAATTTGGCTAGCAAAGAGCTATGTGCAAAACTCAATTTGAAATATATGCCACACCCTTCTCCTTATCATATCCAATGGTTGAGTAGCACGGGACAAATGAAGGTTTCTTTTATGGTGAGAGTGGAGTTCCAAATTGGACCTTACAAGGATGTCATTGAGTTTGATGTGGTACCCATGACAGTTTGCCATCTTTTATTGGGAAGACCTTGGCAATTTGATAGAAGTGTGAAGCATGAAGGAAGAGCAAATACCTATGAGCTATATCATCATGGGAAGACTATTGTTTTGAGGCCCATGACTCCACAACAAATAATACAAGAGTCCCAATCCAAAATTGATATGAGAGTGGAAAAAGAAAGAGAAAGGATGAGGGAACACCAAAAATTCATGCCATGGAGAAGGAGAGCAACACCAATTCGAGTGGAAAGAGCCTTTTAACTAATGCCATAATTTTTCCTAGTGTTGTTTCTTGTGCACAGGTTGCTATTGAAGAAAGGGAGCACAAAGAAACATCACACAATTTGAAGGAAAATGCCACGGATACAAGTATGTTTGCTTGTGATATGAAGGTTAGTTTTGAAGAAAGGGAGATACAACCTTCAAATACACAAGATATTGAGGAAATTATACCTACTACACATGAGGAGGTTAGTATTGATAAGGGTATGGATTTCGGTTTGATAACTACAAGTAGTGAATTATGTGATAATTTTCAACCATATAAACTTATAAATTCGAAATTTCACCATATGGTTTTTGTTTCACATAAAGAAGTACTTGCTATGATACCTTCTAGTGATATTATATACTATGACATGTTAAAAGAACCAATTAATATGAAATATGCTATGGATAAATTTGGTTATGATGATTCTAGCACATATGATAATAGTTTCAAAATTTACTTGATTGGTGATTATAATATGGATAAAATTTTTATGATACATCACATGTGTGTTACTTATGCTAAAGTGGCCGAATTACATCATGTGTTCTCTTGGATAGATGATTATAGAGATGATATTATACCTATGTTTATTTCACCACACTATTGGTTGGATACATGTACTAGTAAATCAAACTACACTTATATTTGCAATTTTGATTGCCATGAGATGAAAGAATATGATTTTTATGTGTGGTTTTCATACAAATTTCGTGGTCATATGATATATACACTATATTGTGTTTTGCTAACAACTAATGAGTACCATTATATATACATATATGGTGCATACACTTTGTTCTTTTTGTTTCTTCCACTTTCAGATTATCACAAGACGAGGACGTCTTGTCTTGAAGAAAGGGAGGATGATGAGGACATGCCTAAGGATTATGTGATCACAAGAGAGTTGATAGAAGACCACATGAACATGGTGAAAACAATAAAGCAAGATGGTGAAAACAGTTCATAACAATTGTTATTTCAAAAGAACAATTGTTATTCATCAAGATATGGGGATGGTGCCTCCACAAGATCAAATGCACCAAGTGTGGAAAACAATCCAATTATGTTATTCCACACTCATACATGAACAAGGCAAGAGGAGGGCGCCCACAAGGAGCATCAATGCGCCATATACAAGACCTAGTTCAATTAGGATTGGTTTGTATACCAATTTGGCCGCACCCCTTGTGTGGGGGTCGGTTTTGTATCTATTTTGGTGTCCTAGTAGGAGTCCTAGTCCAATTAGGTTAGGTGCTTGCGCAAGGGAAGCCTTGTGGCCGCACCCCCCCCTCTTATATACCCTTTGGGGCGCATAGGAGGGGGTAGACTACGATTAAGATAAACCAAAACCCTATAGCCCCTAGTTGAAACTGCTTGTTAGCCTTTCATACTGGAGGTTCATCTGCAAACTTTACGTGATACCTGCTGTTCCACTGGGAATAAGACGGTACAGTACCACTTGTAGTCGGTGGATTACTTGTGCAAGAGTGTGGAGTTGAGAATATCCATTGGGTTGCTATCTGTTGCATTGGCTTCAGGGATCAGCCGGAGAGTTCTTAGTGAGACACTAGTTATCTATTCAGAAGTTATCTGTGAGTTCACTGAGAAGATTGGGCCACCCCTTATCAGTTTCATTGTGGCTATATATGAGAATATCATCAAAATAAACTACCACAAATTTTCCAATGAACTCTCTCAAAACATGGTTCATAAGTCTCATGAAAGTACTAGGTGCATTAGTTAAACCAAAAGGCATCACTAACCATTCATATAAACCAAATTTAGTTTTGAAAGCAGTTTTCCATTCATCCCCTTCTTTCATTCTAATTTGATGGTAACCACTACGCAAATCAATTTTAGAGAACACCGCAGCACCACTTAATTCATCTAACATGTCCTCCAAACGAGGTATAGGATGACGATAACGAATAGTGATGTTGTTAATGGCTCTACAATCAACACACATGCGCCAAGTACCATCTTTCTTAGGCACTAAAATAACAGGAACAGCACATGGAGATAAGCTAATACGAATATAACCTTTGTCGAGTAGCTCCTGCACTTGTTTCTGAATTTCCTTGGTTTCTTGGGGATTAGTCCTGTAAGGGGCTCGGTTTGGCAATGTTGCTCCAGGGATTAAATCAATCTGATGCTCAATGCCACGCAATGGTGGCAGCCCTGCTGGTACCTCTTCTGGAAAAACATCATCAAAATCCTGCAACACATGAGAAACACCAAGAGGAATAGGGGTCATGTCAGAAGAAACCAAAATTTCTCCCTTGTGCATGAGCACTATAGGAAGCATAGTAGGGTCCTCTCCAAACTCTCTCAGATCCTCTTTGGTGGCTAGCATACATAATAGGTTCACTCCCACTTTTATTTTTACCACTCATCTTATTTTTTTCACTCATAGAAGGAGGACTCTCTTGTTTTTCTCTCTCACTCTCAGTTTCTAAATTCACTTCAGTTTTTTGACGAGACTCATTTACAATTTGCTGTGGTGTCATAGGTCTCAAAATAATATCCTTCCCATGCCAATTCAACTGGTAGGTGTTTGCTCTCCCATTATGTGTAACATTCCTGTCAAACTGCCATGGTCTTCCAAGCAACATGTGACAAACAGACATAGGCACAACATCACATTCAATGGTGTCAGTATAGGGCCCAATCTGAAACTCAACTCTCACCATGTAGCTCACCTTCATCTCTCCTTTATCACTCAGCCACTGTATATAATAAGGATGAGGGTGTGGAATATATTTCAATTTCAGCTTTGCACATAGGTCTTTACTAGCAAGATTTCTGCAACTCCCTCCATCAATAATAACTTTGCAAGCCATTTTAGGGCCTACAATTGCCTTGGTTTGGAAAAGGTTGCACCTCTGATTTTCTGGAGAAGGAATAACACTCAAAGCAGCAGCTTTTTGGGAGCAAACAATAGTTGGGTAATGTGTAGCATAAGCATCCAATGGACCTCCTTGCTCATCACAATCATCCTCCTCATCAGGATCAGCATCATCTCCAGTTTCATACTCATTTTCTGCATTAATAACCATGATCTTTTTATTTGGGCATTCCCTCTTAAAGTGGCCTTTTCCACCACAAGTATGACAAGACATATCTCTATTTCTAGCTGTGGAAGAAGTGGATCCACTAGCACTTGCTGCTGGTTGCACTTGCCTCCTAGAGGTGGAGGGTGTGCTCTCGGCCTTGGGTGTAGAAACCCCACGGCTAGGTGCTGGCTGTGATGATGGAGAAGAAAAATTACTATTTCGAGGTGAAAACAGCCTTCTAGCACTCAATTTTGCCTCTTCAGCTAACTGTGATTCTGCCTCCTTAGCATGATCAAGCAATTCATTCATATCATTATATTGGAGGTGCCTCACAATGCTTCTGATTTTAAATTGCAAACCTGAGAGAAAACGTTGCATAGTATGTTCTGGTTCTTCTCTCACTTTAGCCCTTTGAAGAATCAACTCCATCTCTCTATAATAAGCATCAACAGATAATGTACCTTGCTTCAATTGCTGCAATTTATCATATAATGTTCTCACATAATTCTTGGGCACAAATCTGTTCCTCATGAGTTGCTTCATAGTAGCCCAAGTAATCACTTCAGGATCACCATTTTCTGCCCTCAGTTTGGTAATATTATCCCACCACAATAGAGCAAACCATCAAAACTAGAAGAAGCCAATTTAATCTTCCTATCCTCAGTGTACTCATGCAATCTCCAGAGCTTCTCAATTTTCAGCTCCCACATCAAATATTCCTCAACATCATCATGATCAAAAGAGAAAGGAGGAATAGAAAATTTGGGCTTGCCCAACCCATCATCTTCTCTATTATTATTTGGAGCTTGTACTCTTCTAGCATGAAAATCACCACGGCCATGATAAGCTTGCACTCGGCCTGGTTCCCAATCATCATGATCTCTGTGCTCTAATTGAGTAGTCAATTGTGTGATTTGCCTAGTCAAATTGGTGAGAGATTCTTGCATAATATCAACAGATTCTTGAGAAGCAGCTTTCTCAATTTTAATATCCATTTGCTGTAAATCCCTCCTCAAATTCTCATCATAGGCATCAAGCTTTTTATCCATTCGGGTGGCTACCACTTCATCATATTCATCAAGTTTTGTATCAATTCTTGAGCTGATCATATCTCTAAATTTGGAGAGATCTCCCCAAGTAAGAGGATCATCCATAGTCTTCTTAGCAGCAGCCTCAGTAGGTTTCCCAGCATTCTTGTCCACCTGCACATTACTAGCCAAAGAGGAATTGTCCATGGATTAATGTGTTAGTGAAAACAAAAATATAGGATGTGGTGTGCTCTCACAACTCACTCAAAACAGCAAAGCAATGAGGTTAACTTACTGTTCCAAAGCGAATAGCAATACTTACCACAAGCAAACAGTAGTACTATGGCTTGGTGTGAATAAAAGAATACCCAGGGATTTTAGCTAACACAAGGCAAAGCAGGATATATAGTGGGGCTTGGTATGGATACCTAACAACACCAATAACAAGTCCTATTTGCTGTTTGTGATGACTGAAAAATAGCACCTAGGAAACACACACCAAAGTGGAGACAATTGTGGCAATGCAATTATATGGATGGAAATATTGCAATGCTCTGGAAAGACAATAGCTATGCTCCAATTTATCACAGGCACAAGATTGCTCAATGGAAAAGTGTCAATATAGTAGTGTGAAACAGCTCCAAGAACAATATAGCAATAGATCACTAGGCCTTTTTCTCTTTTCACAATTCTGTTTTTCTCTTTTTCTCTTTTCTGTTTTTCTATTTTTTTTTTTTTTTGTACTTTTATAACTGGCCAAAAATAACTAGGAGCAAAAATAAGCACACAATTATCAATGTGACACAAAGTATGTGATGATGAGCAGCCTGGAATGAGCAAATAAGTAGCTATTCTTTGTGGGAAAGATACCTAATAATTGCTTTAGATAGGCCGTAGCTATGGTTCACAAAGATAAGAAACAAAACCCTAAAGAAATTGTAGAAGAAAAAGAAAACCGAAAAATAACTAGACTCACGGCAGCAAAACGCAGCGTTTTGTGCTCACAGCAGCCTGCCGTGGCACAAAAACGGCCCAAAACGCTGCCGTACGGCAGCCCTGGTGCGCGGCGCGGCTGCTAGGCGCGCGGCAGAGAAACGCGTGGTTTCTGTGCCGCGGCAGCGCGCGGGGGGGCCGCTGCGGTAACCGCGTTACGGTGGTTCGCGGCTATTTGGTAAGGGCGCTGCGGGCCGAATCCGAGTGCGGGTGGGATTGGGGCGGCGGCAGGGAATCGAGCGGTTTTCTGCCGCGGCAGGAAATCGATTCCAACTCGAATTGGTTCCCCACCACACGGATTGGAAAACTTAGAGGGGATTTTCGGTGGCCTAACAAGGAAGAACACGAAGAACACAAACCCTAACCCTAGACCGACTAGAACAAGACACAAAAAGGAAAAGAAACGCAAAGATCAAACACAAAACAGCAACTAGAAGATGGAATTGGTGATGATCTACGGCTAGGCAACAACTACTCCTGTTTTTTGTGGCTGTTTTTCGGTGGATAGGTAAAGAAAACAAACTAATCTACAAGAACACGATAGCTCACCGAGTTAACCTGTAAATCTGATACCAAGATGATAAGGGGTTGCCCGATCTTCTCGATGAACTCACACGATAACTAGGATCTGATAACTTGTGTCTCTCCACGAACTCTCCGGCTAATTCCTGATGCCAATTGCAGCAGCAACCAATCCCTTGGATATTCGTAAATCCACACACTTGCACGAGCAGCCACTGACTACTAGTGGTCCTGTATCAACTAATTCCCAGTGGAATAGCAGATAACACGCAAAACTTGCAATATCAATTCCTGATGAATGCTTCAAGCAATCAACAATGGAGTCTAGGGTTTATGAATAAAGGTAGTCTAACCTCTCACACGCAGGTGAAGAGGTATATAAGAGGGTTAGGGGGGTGCGGCCACACCTTGGATGCGCAAGCACCAGCCCTAAACCAACTAGGACTCGAACCAATCATGTTTGGACTCGGACTAGGGATACAAACCGACCCCAAGGGGGGGTGCGGCCAAACCAGCCTCACAGGGCTTTATTAAGTTGTATGGGAGGACCTAAGACTTGTCCTTGGTGCTCCCATAAACCCCAAACGCACCACATAACAATTGGACCCATATGGGAGGACATAGGACATGTCCTTGGTGCTCCCATAAGCCAAAACACACCAAATAATAATTGGGCTGAAACAAGCAAGGACATGTCCTTGGTGGTCTCAATTCCCTCTTCTCTTTATTGTGCCTCCTCCTTCTCCCTTAAGCTTGCATGATCATCTTCCTTCATGTGTGCTCCCATGCCTTGCTCCATGACTCCAAGCTCCTTGCCTCCATTAATGTTTGTGTTATCAACAACCTGAATCATACATAAGTGTAGAGACTTAGGTAGTATAAAATTCTCATAAGAACAAACATCATAATTTAAAAGGAGTGAGTTCACCTGCTGTTCTAATAGTTTAGTTCTTGATCTTGTCATTGGACCAATTCTAACTTCATCATGCTTCTCATGAACAGCAACATCATCATCAATAGGAGGAATAACAAATGTGTTAGGGATGTCCTCATCAACAATTGTCTCCAAGTGTGAGTGTGTTTCCTTTAGTTATTTTTATCACATTGAGCAGTGCATTGGAGTTGTTATTTTGGTGTTGTTAGGAATCCCAACCAAGCCCCACCAAATACCTTGTTTTGCATTGTAACACTTGAGAGCCTGGGTATTCTCTTCTCACACTTGACACAGTTTTCATTGGTACTTGTTGGTAAGTTGATCCTTATTCACTTTGGAACAGTAAGTGAACCTTTCTTTGCTGGTTTGAGTGAGTTTGAGAGGCACCACAACCCATTGATTATTTGTTTTCACTAACCCATTAATCATGAGTTTTGCTAGTGAATCTTCTGTGCAGGGTGAAAAGGAGAAGGCTGATTTGATGCCCAAAACAAAGACTGCTGCTGATACATGTACATGGGCAGATTTTAATCTCTTTAGAGAAGGAGTTGCCAATCGGATTGAGCAAAGAGTTGAGAAGAAAATTGAGGAATATGATGATATCCTAAGGAAGGATTTGACAGTGGTTATTGAGAAACAAACTGAGGCTACAAATTCAATTCGTGTTCTTCAAGAGGCCATGAATAATCTTACAAGGGAAGTTGCAAATATCTCCACACAGCTACAAAGAGCTAATCTTGGTGGTAATCATGAAGAAGGCCGAGCCATTGCTTATGGAGGCCGTGGCAATTTTCCACCTAGAAGAATTCCATTGGATGATAATAGAGAAGAGGATGGCCTTGGGAAGCCAAAATTCTTTGTGCCTACTCTCACATGTGATAATGATGATGCTGAGGAGTTCTTGATGTGGGAATTGAAGATAGAAAAGCTATGGAGAATGCATAATTACACTGATGAGAGGAAAATCAAGCTAGCATCTTCTGGATTTGATGGTTATGCTCTCTTGTGGTGGGATGGCATCATAAGATTGAGGGAAACACAAAATCAACCAGAAATTACTACATGGGCTGAGATGAAACAACTTATGACTGAGAGGTTTGTTCCAACAAATTATTTGAGGACTCTCTATGACAAATTGCAAAATTTGAAACAAGGAACAAATTCAGTAGATCAGTATTACAAGGAGATGGAATTAGTGCTACAAAGAGCTCGAGTTGTTGAAGCAAAAGAGCAAACAATGCAAAGATTTCTGTCAGGATTATCTTTTCAAATTAGATGCATTGTGAGGCATGTGCAATATAGCAATATGACAGAATTGTTGCATCAATCAAGGGAGGCAGAAAAGAGGTTGGCCGAGGAGGTTACTTTGGCTCCAAGGAAAATTTGGCCCTCGAGATCCTCTTCCTTTTCACCACCTACACCTACAATTACTCCAACTCGAGATAGTACACCATCCAAACCCGAGTCTAGCATCTCCAATACAAGGAAAACACCACAACCTGCAGCTAGTGGAAGTGGTTCTACTCAATCAACAGCTAGACATAGAGACATGACATGCCATACTTGTGGAGGAAGAGGGCACTTTAAGAGAGATTGTCCTAATAAGAAAGTCATGGTGATCAATGCTAATGAGGAGTATGAGAGTGGAGATGATGCTGATCCTAATGGAGAGGATACATGTGATGATGATGATGATGGTCCCCTTAATGCTTTTGCTACCAATTATCCAACCATTGTTTGCACCAAGGCTTTGAGTGTTATTCCTAGCAATGATGAGAGCCAAAGATGCAATTTATTTCAAACCAAGGCAATTGTTGGACCCAATATGGCTTGCAAGGTGATCATTGATGGAGGGAGTTGTAGAAATCTAGCAAGCAAGGAGCTATGTGCAAAGCTAAGGTTGCATTACAGTCCACACCCACAACCATATTATATTCAATGGTTAAATAACAAGGAAGAAATCAAGGTATGCCATATGGTGAGAGTGGATTTTCAAATTGGACCATACAAAGATACAATTGAGTGTGATGTGGTTCCCATGACAGTTTGTCATTGTTATTTGGAAGACCTTGGCAATTTGATAAAAAGGTTACACATATGGGAAGAGCTAACACATATCACTTGAATTGGAACAATAAGGATATTATTTTGAGGCCTATGACACCACAACAGATTGTGAATGAATCAAGACACAAAATTGAGATGCTTCAAGAGAAGGAGAGTGGAAATACCAATTCTATGGAGGAAGACAAGTCTAGGCCGAGTGGAAAGAGCCTTTTAACCAATAACATAATTTTTCCTAGTGTTGTTTCTTGTGTACAGGTTGCCATTGAAGAAAGGGAGCACAAAGAAACATCACAATCATCACAAAAATTGGAGGATTATGCCACGGATACAAGAACTCTTACTTGTGATATGAAGGTTATTTTTGAAAGGGAGCTACAACCTTCAAATTCACAAGAGATTGATGATTTCATACCTACTACATGAGGAGGTTAGTATTGATAAAGGTATTGATTTCGGGTTGGTAACAACAAGTAGTGAATTATGTGATAATTTACAACCATATAATATTATGAGGAATTCGAAATTTCACAATGTGGTTCTTATTCACATAAAGAAGTACTTGCTAAGATACCATCTAGAGATATTATATATTATGACATGTTAAAAGACCCAATTGATGTGCAATGTGCTATGAATAAATTTGGTTATGATGATTCTAGTACATATGATAATAATTTCAAATTTTATTT
The DNA here is from genome assembly GCA_028641055.1 of Alopecurus myosuroides. Lineage (NCBI taxonomy): Eukaryota > Viridiplantae > Streptophyta > Magnoliopsida > Poales > Poaceae > Alopecurus > Alopecurus myosuroides. The sequence goes on along the minus strand of JAPCYS010003746.1, from coordinate 22,400 downwards.
GATTGGTGATTATAACTTGGCTAAAATTTTCATGGTACATTACATATGTATAACCAATAATAATGTGGCCGAATTACATGATATGTTACCTCGGGATAGATTACAAATTTTTACATATGGGCATAATATTACACATATGTTTGGTTTCCCACAATATTTATTGGATACATGTGCTATTCAAATAAACTTCACTTATATATGCAATTATGATTGCTATGGATTGACAAGTTATGACTTTTATGTGTGGTTTTCATCCAAATTTCGTGATCCTAAATCATTTGCACTATATTATGTTTTACTAACGACTAATGAGTGCCATTATAGATACATATATTGTGCATACACTTTGTTCTTTTGTTTCTTCCACTTTCAGATTATCACAAGCCGAGACGTCTTGTCTTGAAGAAAGGGAGGATGATAAGGACATGCTTAAGGATTATGTTCTCACAAGCTTGGATGGAGAGTTGATAGAAGACCACATGATCATGGTGAAAACAATCATTCAAGATGGTGAAAACAAGATTACAATGGTGAAAACAATAAAGCAAGATGGTGAAAACAATAAATAACAATTGTTATTCCATGAAAACAATTGTCATTCATCAAGACAAGGGGATAGGTGCCTCCCCCAAGTCAAATGCGCCTCCTAAAATCCTATTCCATATAGGTTTGGTTTGTACCAATTGGGCCGAATTCCTTTGTGTGTGGAATCGGTTTGTATCCCTAGTTGTGTCCTAGTTGGACTCCTAGTCCTAATAGGAGTCCTAGTCCTAGTAGGAGGTGGGTTGCTTGCGCAAGGAAGCCCTTGTGGCCGCACCCTCCACCTATATATTCATGCCACCTGCGTGTGGATTAAGGGAGAACAATTTAGACAACAGAAACCCTAGCCTTGAGATTGTATTGCTGCTAAGCATTCATCTTGAAGTATACCAAGTCAAAGTTTGCGTGATATCTTGCTATTCCATTGGGAATTAGGGGGATACAGGACCACTTGTGATCATTGATTGCTTGTGCAAGAGTGTGTAGTTGAGAATATCCAAAGGGCTTGATTGTTGTTGCATTGGCAACGAGGGTCATCCAAGTGAGAGGTCTCAGTGTAGCACTAGTTATCCACATATATTCAGAAAATACAAAAAGAGAGAGAGAAGCTCATTGAGAAGATTGGGCCACCCCATATCACTAATTAAGTTATTTGAACAAGAATCTACTAGGAATGAATTAGGATTAAATTTTAAGCAAGAAATTTGTTAATAAAAAACCTAGTTAAGTTATTTGAACAAGAATTCTACTAGGAATGAATTTAGAATTAAATTTTAAGCAAGAAATTTACTAATAAAAAACCTAGTTAAGTTATTTGAACAAGAATTCTACTAGGAATGAATTTAGAATTAAATTTCAAGCAAGAAATTTACTAATAAAAAACCTAGTTAAGTTATTTGAACAAGAATTCTACAAGGAATGAATTTCGAATTAAATTTTAACCAAGAAATTTACTAATAAAAAACCTAGTTAAGTTATTTGAACAAGAATTCTACTAGGAATAAATTTAGAATTAAATTTTGAGCAAGCAATTTACAATAAAAAACCTAGTTAAGTTATTTGACCAAGAAATTCTACTAGGAATGAATTTAGAATTAAATTTTAAGCAAGAAATTTACTAATAAAAAACCTAGTTAAGTTATTTGAACAAGAATTCTACAAGGAATGAATTTCGAATTAAATTTTAACCAAGAAATTTACTAATAAAAAACCTAGTTAAGTTATTTGAACAAGAATTCTACTAGGAATAAATTTAGAATTAAATTTTGAGCAAGCAATTACTAATAAAAAAACCTAGTTAAGTTATTTGACCAAGAATTCTACTAGGAATGAATTTAGAATTAAATTTTAAGCAAGAAATTTACTAATAAAAACCCTAGTTAAGTTATTTGAACAAGAATTCTACTAGGAATGAATTTAGAATCAAATTTTAAGCAAGAAATTTACTAATAAAAACAAGTTAAGTTATTTGAACGAGAATTCTACTAGGAATGAATTTAGAATTAAATTTTAAGCAAGAAATTTGTTAATAAAAAACCTAGTTAAGTTATTTGAACAAATTCTACTAGGAATGAATTAGAATTAAAATTTAAGCAAGAAACTTACTAATAAAAAACCTAATTAAGTTATTTGAACAAGAATCTACTAGGAATGAATTTAGGATTAAATTTTAAGCAAGAAATTTACTAATAAAAAACCTAGTTAAGTTATTTGAACAAGAATTCTACAAGGAATGAATTTCGAATTAAATTTTAACCAAGAAATTTACTAATAAAAAACCTAGTTAAGTTATTTGAACAAGAATTCTACTAGGAATAAATTTAGAATTAAATTTTGAGCAAGCAATTTACTAATAAAAAACCTAGTTAAGTTATTTGACCAAGAATTCTACTAGGAATGAATTTAGAATTAAATTTTAAGCAAGAAATTTACTAATAAAAACCCTAGTTAAGTTATTTGAACAAGAATTCTACTAGGAATGAATTTAGAATCAAATTTTAAGCAAGAAATTTACTAATAAAAAACAAGTTAAGTTATTTGAACGAAATTCTACTAGGAATGAATTTAGAATTAAATTTTAAGCAAGAATTTGTTAATAAAAAACCTAGTTAAGTTATTTGAACAAGAATTCTACTAGGAATGAATTTAAATTAAAATTTAAGCAAGAAACTTACTAATAAAAAACCTAATTAAGTTATTTGAACAAGAATCTACTAGGAATGAATTTAGGATTAAATTTTAAGCAAGAAATTTGTTAATAAAAAACCTAGTTAAGTTATTTGAACAAGAATTCTACTAGGAATGAATTTAGAATAAATTTTGAGGAAGCAATTTACTAATAAAAACCTAGTTAAGTTATTTGAACAAGAATTCTACTAGGAATGAATTTAGAATTAAATTTTAAGCAAGAAATTTACTAATAAAAAACCTAGTTAAGTTATTTGAACAAGAATTCTACAAGGAATGAATTTCGAATTAAATTTTAACCAAGAAATTTACTAATAAACCTAGTTAAGTTATTTGAACAAGAATTCTACTAGGAATGAATTTAGAATTAAAATTTAAGCAAGAAACTTACTAATAAAAAAACCAAATTAAGTTATTTGAACAAGAATCTACTAGGAATGAATTTAGGATTAAATTTTAAGCAAGAAATTTGTTAATAAAAAACCTAGTTAAGTTATTTGAACAAGAATTCTACTAGGAATGAATTTAGAAATAAATTTTAAGCAAGAAATTTACTAATAAAAAACCTAGTTAAGTTATTTGAACAAGAATTCTACTAGGAATGAATTTAGAATTAAATTTCAAGCAAGAAATGATATGGACATAATAGAGGTCCATGAAGATTATTTATGCTTGAATTGGAAGGAAATACTAAGTCTCACTGATGATTATTTAAAGGTGAATTCTTTCTTATTATTAAATATTGTTTGTGGTTATAAGAATGTTATACTACCTAAGCTATGTTATTATTCATTAGCAGGGTTATTAATAACACAAACATGGATGGAGGATGATCTCAAGATGAGGAGGAAAACAATAAGGTGGCTGATGGGAAACAAGCTTACAAGTGTTGATAAACAATCAAGCCATGGTGAAAACAATTATTATTTATCAAGACATGGGGATAGGTGCCTCCACCAAGTCAAATGCACCATAGAAATCCTATTTTCGAATAGGTATGGCTTGTATGCCATATTGGGCCGAATCCATGATGTGTGGGTCGGTTTGTATCCATCTTTGTGTCCAATTAGGAGTCCTAGTCCAAATAGGAATAGGGTGCTTGCGCAAGGGGTTCCTTTGTGGCCGCACCACCCCCTCTCTTATACCCCTCCTGCGAGTTGAGGTAGGGGAGACCAAGTTTAAGATAAACCCTAGCTATTCTAGATTGAACCATGTTCATCTGAAATTTATCAACCACCAAGTTCGTATCGATAGGGTGGTGTTACCATTGCAAAGCTGCGTGATATCTTGTTATTCCATGGGAATAAGGGGATACAGGACCACTCGTGATCTTTGATTGCGTGTGCAAGAGTGTGTAGTTGAGAATATCCAAAGGGATTGGTAGTTGTTGCATTGGCAACGAGGATCATCCAAGTGAGAGGTCTTAGTGTAGCACTAGTTATCACAAAATCCAGAAAACCACAAAAAGAGAGAGAGAGTTCATCGAGAAGATCGGGCCACCCCTTATCATATGGTATCAGACTTCCAGGTTGCCTCGGTGAGCAAATTTATCCCTAGTCTAGTTGTTTTTATTTCCTATCCAGAAAAAGCCACACAAAAATTTTAGGTTTAGTCTTTGCCATAGCCTTAGATCACCTTTGTCAAGTGTCTAGTTGCTGTCTTGTGTTTGATTTTCGTGTTACTTTTTCTCCTTTTGTGTCTTATTTTGTTTCGAGTTAGGGTTAGGGTTCTTAAGTTTTCGAGTCTTGCCATTGAGTCCACCGAAATCCATCTTTTGTTTCCAATCCGAGTGGTGTTTTCCTTCTCTAATTCGAGTTGGTTTGATTTCCTGCCGTGGCAGAAATTCTTGCCAATTTGCTGCAGTGAAGATCCTCTAGTCACACTCGGATTCGTGTCTAACCAGCCCTGCAATTTCCCTTACCAAATCCATCTAGTGTGTGTTGGTATTCTAGTTGTACTCGGTTTCCTGCCGTGGCAGAAAAATCACCAAAACCGCTGCCGCGCCCGCTCCTACTCGCAGTCGGATTTGCTCCGTCACACGCTTACCAATCGCCCGCAAACCACCGCATCACCCTTACCATCCGCAGCACCCGCGCGCTGCCGCGGCACAAGTTTGCGCCGAAACGCTGCCGTGGCCTGGTTCCTGCCGTGAGCTTCGCAGCTACCGCGCGCCCATCTCACCACCGAAAAATCCTTCACCGTGACCACTTTTTCCTTACCAATTGAGTCACAGCGTGCTGCCGCGGTACAAAAAATCACAGTTTCTCTGCCGTGGGTGACAATTCCTGCCGTGGGCAATTCTTGTAGTATAGTTAGTTTTCGGTTTTATTTTTCTTTTCCACTTTCTTTAGGGTTTCAAGTCCGAACTTTGTGAGCCTTAGACACAGCCTTTCTACAGCAACAAATAGGTACCTTACCCATAAGAATAGCTATCTTTTGCTCGTTTTTCAGGCTGCTCTTTATCATACATTGTGTCACATTGTTCATAGCTTTGTTCTTACATCATAGTTGTGCTCCTAGTGTTGTTATTTGGCCAGTAAAAAGTATAAAAAAAAAGAGAAAAGAGAAAAGAGAAAAAGAGAAAAAGAATTGAGAAAAAGCAAAAGGCCTTGAGATACATTCATATATTTTGTGGAGCTGTTTTCACTATTGCTATATTGACACAACTTTGAGCAATCTTGTGCCTGAATTTTATTTGAGCTTGGCTATTGTCTTTCCAGTGCATTGCAAAATCTCTACCACATATTTGCATTGCCACATTTGTCTCCATATTGGGTGTGTGTTTCCCTAGGTGTTCTTTTATCATCACAAGCAGCAAATAGGACTTGTATTTGGTGTTGTTAGGAATCCCAAGCCGAGCTCCACCATATTCCTTGGTTGTTTTTGTGATACTATCATATCCTGGGTATTCTCTTCTCACACTTGGTACACCTTTCATTGGAACTTGTGGTAAGTTGATCCTTTTCTCTCTTGGAACATCAAGTGAAGCCTCTTTGCTTGGTTTTGAGTGAGTTGTGAGAGAACACCACATCCCATTGATTTTTGTTTTCACTAACATAATGGGTGTTTCTAGTGTTGATGAGTATGTGCAGGTTTCTAAGGGAACTAAAGAATTGATGAAAGATATACAAGCACAAATTTCCTATGCCTCCGCAATGGTTCATAACATACATCACAGCTTATTAGCTAATGGTGTTGATGAGGAGCAATATACAAAATTGAAGCAATTGAGACAAAGAGAAAAATCAGTAGATGAATATTACAAAGAGATGATTACATTGCTTCAAGCATCTCGGGTTTTAGAGGATGAAAAAATCACAATGCAAAGGTTTTATTCCGGATTAAGATATTCAATTAGACCACATGTGAGGCGTGTTGGATATAGTACTTTGGATGAAGTTTTGAGTCTCGCAAGGGAGGAAGAAAAGAGGATGGCCGAAGAGGATGCTATGGATCTAGCAAGATTAATTTTACAATACAAACAAAAGTCTAGCATTACCACTAATGAAATAATATCTATTCCTAGTGTTGTTTCTTCTCATGTGCAGACTTTTGAAGAAAGGGAGTCCATAGTAACATCATCACCACCACCATTGGAGGAGCATGTCATTGTTCCTAGTATTGTTTCTTGTGATTTGCAGGTTACTTTTGAAGAAAGGGAGCCACAACAAGTAGAACCTGCATCACAACTTGAGGTAGATGAATTGGTGCCTATTAATTCTGAGGAGGATGTCATTGATAAAGGTACTAATTTTGTGTTACCCCTCTCATGTATTGATTTATGTGAACCTACAAAATTGCTAGTTGATTCTTGTGAGTTAACAAGCATACATAGTCCACCTACATGTGATGATGTGATAATTTCGAAATTTAATCATGTGGTGTTGATTTCACATAAAGAAGTACTTGCTAAAATACCACCTAATGATATTGTGGATTACATCATGTTAAATGAATCAATTAGTGTGCAAAGTGCTATGGAAAAGATTGCTGAAATTTCTTATGTAAATTCTAGCAATTATGTTTCTTCTTTCACTTTTAACTTGATTGGTGATTATAATATGAGTGAAATTTTTATGGTGGATCACATATGCATAACTTGTGATAAAGTGGCCGAATTAGACAATGTTTTGCCTTGGGTACATAGGTTACAATTGCCTACATATGAGCATGATTTTACACATATGTTTGGTTTGCCACAATACTTGTCACATACATGTGCTATTAATTTGTTCTTCACTTATATTTGCAATTATGATTGCTATTGTATGGAGTGCTATGACAATAATGTGATGTTTTCAGGCAAATTTCGTGGTCACATGTATTGGACACAATTTTATGACATAATAACAACTAATGCACCAAATTATAAATATATGTATAGTGCATACACGTTGTTCTTTTTGTTTATTCCACTTTCAGCATACAACAAGCCGAGGACGTCTTGTCTTGAAGAAAGGGAGGATGATATGGACATAATAGAGGTCCATGAAGATTATTTATGCTTGAATTGGAAGGAAATACTAAGTCTCACTGATGATTATTTAAAGGTGAATTCTTTCTTATTATTAAATATTGTTTGTGGTTATAAGAATGTTATACTACCTAAGCTATGTTATTATTCATTAGCAGGGTTATTAATAACACAAACATGGATGGAGGATGATCTCAAGATGAGGAGGAAAACAATAAGGTGGCTGATGGGAAACAAGCTTACAAGTGTTGATAAACAATCAAGCCATGGTGAAAACAATTATTATTTATCAAGACATGGGGATAGGTGCCTCCACCAAGTCAAATGCACCATAGAAATCCTATTTTCGAATAGGTATGGCTTGTATGCCATATTGGGCCGAATCCATGATGTGTGGGTCGGTTTGTATCCATCTTTGTGTCCAATTAGGAGTCCTAGTCCAAATAGGAATAGGGTGCTTGCGCAAGGGGTTCCTTTGTGGCCGCACCACCCCCTCTCTTATACCCCTCCTGCGAGTTGAGGTAGGGGAGACCAAGTTTAAGATAAACCCTAGCTATTCTAGATTGAACCATGTTCATCTGAAAGTTATCAACCACCAAGTTCGTATCGATAGGGTGGTGTTACCATTGCAAAGCTGCGTGATATCTTGTTATTCCATCTGGGAATAAGGGGATACAGGACCACTCGTGATCTTTGATTGCGTGTGCAAGAGTGTGTAGTTGAGAATATCCAAAGGGATTGGTAGTTGTTGCATTGGCAACGAGGATCATCCAAGTGAGAGGTCTCAGTGTAGCACTAGTTATCACAAAATCCAGAAAACCACAAAAAGAGAGAGAGAGTTCATCGAGAAGATCGGGCCACCCCTTATCAAGAAATTTACTAATAAAAAACTAGTTAAGTTATTTGAACAAGAATTCTACTAGGAATGAATTTAGAATAAAATTTTGAGGAAGCAATTTACTAATAAAAAACCTAGTTAAGTTATTTGAACAAGAATTCTACTAGGAATGAATTTAGAATTAAATTTTAAGCAAGAAATTTACTAATAAAAAACCTAGTTAAGTTATTTGAACAAGAATTCTACTAGGAATGAATTTCGAATTAAATTTTAACCAAGAAATTTACTAATAAAAAACCTAGTTAAGTTATTTGAACAAGAATTCTACTAGGAATAAATTTAGAATTAAATTTTGAGCAAGCAATTTACTAATAAAAAACCTAGTTAAGTTATTTGACCAAGAATTCTACTAGGAATGAATTTAGAATTAAATTTTAAGCAAGAAATTTACTAATAAAAAACCTAGTTAAGTTATTTGAACAAGAATTCTACTAGGAATGAATTTAGAATTAAATTTTAAGCAAGAAATTTACTAATAAAAAACCCTGTTAAGTTATTTGAACAAGAATTCTACTAGGAATGAATTTAGAATTAAATTTTGAGCAAGCAATTTACTAATCAAGAACCTAGTTCAAGTTATTTGAACAAGAATTCTACTAGGAATGAATTTAGAATTAAATTTTAAGCAAGAAACTTACTAATAAAAAACCTAATTAAGTTATTTGAACAAGAATCTACTAGGAATGAATTTAGGATTAAATTTTAAGCAAGAAATTTGTTAATAAAAAACCTAGTTAAGTTATTTGAACAAGAATTCTACTAGGAATGAATTTAGAATTAAATTTTAAGCAAGAAATTTACTAATAAAAAACCTAGTTAAGTTATTTGAACAAGAATTCTACTAGGAATGAATTTAGAATTAAATTTTAAGCAAGAAATTTACTAATAAAAAACCTAGTTAAGTTATTTGAACAAGAATTCTACAAGGAATGAATTTCGAATTAAATTTTAACCAAGAAATTTACTAATAAAAAACCTAGTTAAGTTATTTGAACAAGAATTCTACTAGGAATAAATTTAGAATTAAATTTTGAGCAAGCAATTTACTAATAAAAAACCTAGTTAAGTTATTTGACCAAGAATTCTACTAGGAATGAATTTAGAATTAAATTTTAAGCAAGAAATTTACTAATAAAAAACCTAGTTTAGTTATTTGAACAAGAATTCTACTAGGAATGAATTTAGAATTAAATTTTAAGCAAGAAATTTACTAATAAAAAACCTAGTTAAGTTATTTGAACAAGAATTCTACTAGGAATGAATTTAGAATCAAATTTTAAGCAAGAAATTTACTAATAAAAAACAAGTTAAGTTATTTGAACAAGAATTCTACTAGGAATGAATTTAGAATTAAATTTTAAGCAAGAAATTTGTTAATAAAAAACCTAGTTAAGTTATTTGAACAAGAATTCTACTAGGAATGAATTTAGAATTAAAATTTAAGCAAGAAACTTACTAATAAAAAACCTAATTAAGTTATTTGAACAAGAATCTACTAGGAATGAATTTAGGATTAAATTTTAAGCAAGAAATTTGTTAATAAAAAACCTAGTTAAGTTATTTGAACAAGAATTCTACTAGGAATGAATTTAGAATAAAATTTTGAGGAAGCAATTTACTAATAAAAAACCTAGTTAAGTTATTTGAACAAGAATTCTACTAGGAATGAATTTAGAATTAAATTTTAAGCAAGAAATTTACTAATAAAAAACCTAGTTAAGTTATTTGAACAAGAATTCTACAAGGAATGAATTTCGAATTAAATTTTAACCAAGAAATTTACTAATAAAAAACCTAGTTAAGTTATTTGAACAAGAATTCTACTAGGAATGAATTTAGAATTAAAATTTAAGCAAGAAACTTACTAATAAAAAACCTAATTAAGTTATTTGAACAAGAATCTACTAGGAATGAATTTAGGATTAAATTTTAAGCAAGAAATTTGTTAATAAAAAACCTAGTTAAGTTATTTGAACAAGAATTCTACTAGGAATGAATTTAGAATTAAATTTTAAGCAAGAAATTTACTAATAAAAAACCTAGTTAAGTTATTTGAACAAGAATTCTACTAGGAATGAATTTAGAATTAAATTTCAAGCAAGAAATTTACTAATAAAAAACTAGTTAAGTTATTTGAACAAGAATTCTACTAGGAATGAATTTAGAATAAAATTTTGAGGAAGCAATTTACTAATAAAAAACCTAGTTAAGTTATTTGAACAAGAATTCTACTAGGAATGAATTTAGGATTAAATTTTAAGCAAAAATTTACTAATAAAAAACCTAGTTAAGTTATTTGAACAAGAATTCTACTAGGAATGAATTTCGAATTAAATTTTAACCAAGAAATTTACTAATAAAAAACCTAGTTAAGTTATTTGAACAAGAATTCTACTAGGAATAAATTTAGAATTAAATTTTGAGCAAGCAATTTACTAATAAAAAACCTAGTTAAGTTATTTGACCAAGAATTCTACTAGGAATGAATTTAGAATTAAATTTTAAGCAAGAAATTTACTAATAAAAAACCTAGTTAAGTTATTTGAACAAGAATTCTACTAGGAAAGAATTTAGAATTAAATTTTAAGCAAGAAATTTACTAATAAAAAACCTAGTTAAGTTATTTGAAGAAGAATTCTACTAGGAATGAATTTAGAATTAAATTTTGAGCAAGCAATTTACTAATCAAGAACCTAGTTCAAGTTATTTGAACAAGAATTCTACTAGGAATGAATTTAGAATTAAATTTTAAGCAAGAAACTTACTAATAAAAAACCTAATTAAGTTATTTGAACAAGAATCTACTAAGAATGAATTTAGGATTAAATTTTAAGCAAGAAATTTGTTAATAAAAAACCTAGTTAAGTTATTTGAACAAGAATTCTACTAGGAATGAATTTAGAATTAAATTTTAAGCAAGAAATTTACTAATAAAAAACCTAGTTAAGTTATTTGAACAAGAATTCTACTAGGAATGAATTTAGAATTAAATTTTAAGCAAGAAATTTACTAATAAAAACCTAGTTAAGTTATTTGAACAAGAATTCTACTAGGAATGAATTTAGAATAAAATTTTGAGGAAGCAATTTACTAATAAAAAACCTAGTTAAGTTATTTGAACAAGAATTCTACTAGGAATGAATTTAGAATTAATTTTTAAGCAAGAAATTTACTAATAAAAAACCTAGTTAAGTTATTTGAACAAGAATTCTACAAGGAATGAATTTCGAATTAAATTTTAACCAAGAAATTTACTAATAAAAAACCTAGTTAAGTTATTTGAACAAGAATTCTACTAGGAATAAATTTAGAATTAAATTTTGAGCAAGCAATTTACTAATAAAAAACCTAGTTAAGTTATTTGACCAAGAATTCTACTAGGAATGAATTTAGAATTAAATTTTAAGCAAGAAATTTACTAATAAAAAACCTAGTTTAGTTATTTGAACAAGAATTCTACTAGGAATGAATTTAGAATTAAATTTTAAGCAAGAAATTTACTAATAAAAAACCTAGTTAAGTTATTTGAACAAGAATTCTACTAGGAATGAATTTAGAATCAAATTTTAAGCAAGAAATTTACTAATAAAAAACAAGTTAAGTTATTTGAACAAGAATTCTACTAGGAATGAATTTAGAATTAAATTTTAAGCAAGAAATTTGTTAATAAAAAACCTAGTTAAGTTATTTGAACAAGAATTCTACTAGGAATGAATTTAGAATTAAAATTTAAGCAAGAAACTTACTAATAAAAAACCTAATTAAGTTATTTGAACAAGAATCTACTAGGAATGAATTTAGGATTAAATTTTAAGCAAGAAATTTGTTAATAAAAAACCTAGTTAAGTTATTTGAACAAGAATTCTACTAGGAATGAATTTAGAATAAAATTTTGAGGAAGCAATTTACTAATAAAAAACCTAGTTAAGTTATTTGAACAAGAATTCTACTAGGAATGAATTTAGAATTAAATTTTAAGCAAGAAATTTACTAATAAAAAACCTAGTTAAGTTATTTGAACAAGAATTCTACAAGGAATGAATTTCGAATTAAATTTTAACCAAGAAATTTACTAATAAAAAACCTAGTTAAGTTATTTGAACAAGAATTCTACTAGGAATAAATTTAGAATTAAATTTTGAGCAAGCAATTTACTAATAAAAAACCTAGTTAAGTTATTTGACCAAGAATTCTACTAGGAATGAATTTAGAATTAAATTTTAAGCAAGAAATTTACTAATAAAAAACCTAGTTTAGTTATTTGAACAAGAATTCTACTAGGAATGAATTTAGAATTAAATTTTAAGCAAGAAATTTACTAATAAAAAACCTAGTTAAGTTATTTGAACAAGAATTCTACTAGGAATGAATTTAGAATCAAATTTTAAGCAAGAAATTTACTAATAAAAAACAAGTTAAGTTATTTGAACAAGAATTCTACTAGGAATGAATTTAGAATTAAATTTTAAGCAAGAAATTTACTAATAAAAAACTTAGTTAAGTTATTTGAACAAGAATTCTACAAGGAATGAATTTCGAATTAAATTTTAACCAAGAAATTTACTAATAAAAAACCTAGTTAAGTTATTTGAACAAGAATTCTACTAGGAATAAATTTAGAATTAAATTTTGAGCAAGCAATTTACTAATAAAAAACCTAGTTAAGTTATTTGACCAAGAATTCTACTAGGAATGAATTTAGAATTAAATTTTAAGCAAGAAATTTACTAATAAAAAACCTAGTTTAGTTATTTGAACAAGAATTCTACTAGGAATGAATTTAGAATTAAATTTTAAGCAAGAAATTTACTAATAAAAAACCTAGTTAAGTTATTTGAACAAGAATTCTACTAGGAATGAATTTAGAATCAAATTTTAAGCAAGAAATTTACTAATAAAAAACAAGTTAAGTTATTTGAACAAGAATTCTACTAGGAATGAATTTAGAATTAAATTTTAAGCAAGAAATTTACTAATAAAAAACCTAGTTAAGTTATTTGAACAAGAATTCTACAAGGAATGAATTTCGAATTAAATTTTAACCAAGAAATTTACTAATAAAAAACCTAGTTAAGTTATTTGAACAAGAATTCTACTAGGAATAAATTTAGAATTAAATTTTGAGCAAGCAATTTACTAATAAAAAACCTAGTTAAGTTATTTGACCAAGAATTCTACTAGGAATGAATTTAGAATTAAATTCTAAGCAAGAAATTTACTAATAAAAAACCTAGTTTAGTTATTTGAACAAGAATTCTACTAGGAATGAATTTAGAATTAAATTTTAAGCAAGAAATTTACTAATAAAAAACCTAGTTAAGTTATTTGAACAAGAATTCTACTAGGAATGAATTTAGAATCAAATTTTAAGTAAGAAATTTACTAATAAAAAACAAGTTAAGTTATTTGAACAAGAATTCTACTAGGAATGAATTTAGAATTAAATTTTAAGAAAGAAATTTGTTAATAAAAAACCTAGTTAAGTTATTTGAACAAGAATTCTACTAGGAATGAATTTAGAATTAAAATTTAAGCAATAAACTTACTAATAAAAACCTAATTAAGTTATTTGAACAAGAATCTACTAGGAATGAATTTAGGATTAAATTTTAAGCAAGAAATTTGTTAATAAAAAACCTAGTTAAGTTATTTGAACAAGAATTCTACTAGGAATGAATTTAGAATTAAATTTTAAGCAAGAAATTTACTAATAAAAAACCTAGTTAAGTTATTTGAACAAGAATTCTACTAGGAATGAATTTAGAATTAAATTTTAAGCAAGAAATTTACTAATAAAAAACTAGTTAAGTTATTTGAACAAGAATTCTACTAGGAATGAATTTAGAATAAAATTTTGAGGAAGCAATTTACTAATAAAAAACCTAGTTAAGTTATTTGAACAAGAATTCTACTAGGAATGAATTTAGAATCAAATTTTAAGCAAGAAATTTACTAATAAAAAACAAGTTAAGTTATTTGAACAAGAATTCTACTAGGAATGAATTTAGAATTAAATTTTAAGCAAGAAATTTGTTAATAAAAAACCTAGTTAAGTTATTTGAACAAGAATTCTACTAGGAATGAATTTAGAATTAAAATTTAAGCAAGAAACTTACTAATAAAAAACCTAATTAAGTTATTTGAACAAGAATCTACTAGGAATGAATTTAGGATTAAATTTTAAGCAAGAAATTTGTTAATAAAAAACCTAGTTAAGTTATTTGAACAAGAATTCTACTAGGAATGAATTTAGAATAAAATTTTGAGGAAGCAATTTACTAATAAAAAACCTAGTTAAGTTATTTGAACAAGAATTCTACTAGGAATGAATTTAGAATTAAATTTTAAGCAAGAAATTTACTAATAAAAAACCTAGTTAAGTTATTTGAACAAGAATTCTACAAGGAATGAATTTCGAATTAAATTTTAACCAAGAAATTTACTAATAAAAAACCTAGTTAAGTTATTTGAACAAGAATTCTACTAGGAATGAATTTAGAATTAAAATTTAAGCAAGAAACTTACTAATAAAAAACCTAATTAAGTTATTTGAACAAGAATCTACTAGGAATGAATTTAGGATTAAATTTTAAGCAAGAAATTTGTTAATAAAAAACCTAGTTAAGTTATTTGAACAAGAATTCTACTAGGAATGAATTTAGAATTAAATTTTAAGCAAGAAATTTACTAATAAAAAACCTAGTTAAGTTATTTGAACAAGAATTCTACTAGGAATGAATTTAGAATTAAATTTCAAGCAAGAAATTTACTAATAAAAAACTAGTTAAGTTATTTGAACAAGAATTCTACTAGGAATGAATTTAGAATAAAATTTTGAGGAAGCAATTTACTAATAAAAAACCTAGTTAAGTTATTTGAACAAGAATTCTACTAGGAATGAATTTAGGATTAAATTTTAAGCAAAAATTTACTAATAAAAAACCTAGTTAAGTTATTTGAACAAGAATTCTACTAGGAATGAATTTCGAATTAAATTTTAACCAAGAAATTTACTAATAAAAAACCTAGTTAAGTTATTTGAACAAGAATTCTACTAGGAATAAATTTAGAATTAAATTTTGAGCAAGCAATTTACTAATAAAAAACCTAGTTAAGTTATTTGACCAAGAATTCTACTAGGAATGAATTTAGAATTAAATTTTAAGCAAGAAATTTACTAATAAAAAACCTAGTTAAGTTATTTGAACAAGAATTCTACTAGGAAAGAATTTAGAATTAAATTTTAAGCAAGAAATTTACTAATAAAAAACCTAGTTAAGTTATTTGAACAAGAATTCTACTAGGAATGAATTTAGAATTAAATTTTGAGCAAGCAATTTACTAATCAAGAACCTAGTTCAAGTTATTTGAACAAGAATTCTACTAGGAATGAATTTAGAATTAAATTTTAAGCAAGAAACTTACTAATAAAAAACCTAATTAAGTTATTTGAACAAGAATCTACTAGGAATGAATTTAGGATTAAATTTTAAGCAAGAAATTTGTTAATAAAAAACCTAGTTAAGTTATTTGAACAAGAATTCTACTAGGAATGAATTTAGAATTAAATTTTAAGCAAGAAATTTACTAATAAAAAACCTAGTTAAGTTATTTGAACAAGAATTCTACTAGGAATGAATTTAGAATTAAATTTTAAGCAAGAAATTTACTAATAAAAAACCTAGTTAAGTTATTTGAACAAGAATTCTACTAGGAATGAATTTAGAATAAAATTTTGAGGAAGCAATTTACTAATAAAAAACCTAGTTAAGTTATTTGAACAAGAATTCTACTAGGAATGAATTTAGAATTAATTTTTAAGCAAGAAACTTACTAATAAAAAACCTAATTAAGTTATTTGAACAAGAATCTACTAGGAATGAATTTAGGATTAAATTTTAAGCAAGAAATTTGTTAATAAAAAACCTAGTTAAGTTATTTGAACAAGAATTCTACTAGGAATGAATTTAGAATTAAATTTTAAGCAAGAAATTTACTAATAAAAAACCTAGTTAAGTTATTTGAACAAGAATTCTACTAGGAATGAATTTAGAATTAAATTTCAAGCAAGAAATTTACTAATAAAAAACTAGTTAAGTTATTTGAACAAGAATTCTACTAGGAATGAATTTAGAATAAAATTTTGAGGAAGCAATTTACTAATAAAAAACCTAGTTAAGTTATTTGAACAAGAATTCTACTAGGAATGAATTTAGGATTAAATTTTAAGCAAACATTTACTAATAAAAAACCTAGTTAAGTTATTTGAACAAGAATTCTACTAGGAATGAATTTCGAATTAAATTTTAACCAAGAAATTTACTAATAAAAAACCTAGTTAAGTTATTTGAACAAGAATTCTACTAGGAATAAATTTAGAATTAAATTTTGAGCAAGCAATTTACTAATAAAAAACCTAGTTAAGTTATTTGAACAAGAATTCTACTAGGAATGAATTTAGAATCAAATTTTAAGCAAGAAATTTACTAATAAAAAACAAGTTAAGTTATTTGAACAAGAATTCTACTAGGAATGAATTTAGAATTAAATTTTAAGCAAGAAATTTACTAATAAAAAACCTAGTTAAGTTATTTGAACAAAATTCTACTAGGAATGAATTTAGAATCAAATTTTAAGCAAGAAATTTACTAATAAAAAACCTAGTTAAGTTATTTGAACAAGAATTCTACAAGGAATGAATTTCGAATTAAATTTTAACCAAGAAATTTACTAATAAAAAACCTAGTAAAGTTATTTGAACAAGAATTCTACTAGGAATAAATTTAGAATTAAATTTTGAGCAAGCAATTTACTAATAAAAAACCTAGTTAAGTTATTTGACCAAGAATTCTACTAGGAATGAATTTAGAATTAAATTTTAAGCAAGAAATTTACTAATAAAAAACCTAGTTTAGTTATTTGAACAAGAATTCTACTAGGAATGAATTTAGAATTAAATTTTAAGCAAGAAATTTACTAATAAAAAACCTAGTTAAGTTATTTGAACAAGAATTCTACTAGGAATGAATTTAGAATCAAATTTTAAGCAAGAAATTTACTAATAAAAAACAAGTTAAGTTATTTGAACAAGAATTCTACTAGGAATGAATTTAGAATTAAATTTTAAGCTAGAAATTTACTAATAAAAAACCTAGTTATGTTATTTGAACAAGAATTCTACAAGGAATGAATTTCGAATTAAATTTTAACCAAGAAATTTACTAATAAAAAACCTAGTTAAGTTATTTGAACAAGAATTCTACTAGGAATAAATTTAGAATTAAATTTTGAGCAAGCAATTTACTAATAAAAAACCTAGTTAAGTTATTTGACAAGAATTCTACTAGGAATGAATTTAGAATTAAATTTTAAGCAAGAAATTTACTAATAAAAAACCTAGTTTAGTTATTTGAACAAGAATTCTACTAGGAATGAATTTAGAATTAAATTTTAAGCAAGAAATTTACTAATAAAAAACCTAGTTAAGTTATTTGAACAAGAATTCTACTAGGAATGAATTTAGAATCAAATTTTAAGCAAGAAATTTACTAATAAAAAACAAGTTAAGTTATTTGAACAAGAATTCTACTAGGAATGAATTTAGAATTAAATTTTAAGCAAGAAATTTGTTAATAAAAAACCTAGTTAAGTTATTTGAACAAGAATTCTACTAGGAATGAATTTAGAATTAAAATTTAAGCAAGAAACTTACTAATAAAAAACCTAATTAAGTTATTTGAACAAGAATCTACTAGGAATGAATTTAGGATTAAATTTTAAGCAAGAAATTTGTTAATAAAAAACCTAGTTAAGTTATTTGAACAAGAATTCTACTAGGAATGAATTTAGAATTAAATTTTAAGCAAGAAATTTACTAATAAAAAACCTAGTTAAGTTATTTGAACAAGAATTCTACTAGGAATGAATTTAGAATTAAATTTTAAGCAAGAAATTTACTAATAAAAAACTAGTTAAGTTATTTGAACAAGAATTCTACTAGGAATGAATTTAGAATAAAATTTTGAGGAAGCAATTTACTAATAAAAAACCTAGTTAAGTTATTTGAACAAGAATTCTACTAGGAATGAATTTAGAATTAAATTTTAAGCAAGAAATTTACTAATAAAAAACCTAGTTAAGTTATTTGAACAAGAATTCTACTAGGAATGAATTTAGAATTAAATTTTAAGCAAGAAATTTACTAATAAAAACCTAGTTAAGTTATTTGAACAAGAATTCTACTAGGAATGAATTTAGAATAAAATTTTGAGGAAGCAATTTACTAATAAAAAACCTAGTTAAGTTATTTGACCAAGAATTCTACTAGGAATGAATTTAGAATTAAATTTTAAGCAAGAAATTTACTAATAAAAAACCTAGTTTAGTTATTTGAACAAGAATTCTACTAGGAATGAATTTAGAATTAAATTTTAAGCAAGAAATTTACTAATAAAAAACCTAGTTAAGTTATTTGAACAAGAATTCTACTAGGAATGAATTTAGAATCAAATTTTAAGCAAGAAATTTACTAATAAAAAACAAGTTAAGTTATTTGAACAAGAATTCTACTAGGAATGAATTTAGAATTAAATTTTAAGCAAGAAATTTACTAATAAAAAACCTAGTTAAGTTATTTGAACAAGAATTCTACAAGGAATGAATTTAGAATTAAATTTTAAGCAAGAAATTTACTAATAAAAACCTAGTTAAGTTATTTGAACAAGAATTCTACTAGGAATGAATTTAGAATAAAATTTTGAGCAAGAATTTACTAATAAAAAACCTAGTTAAGTTATTTGAACAAGAATTCTACTAGGAATGAATTTAGAATTAAATTTTAAGCAAGAAATTTACTAATAAAAAACCTAGTTAAGTTATTTGAACAAGAATTCTACTAGGAATGAATTTCGAATTAAATTTTAACAAGAAATTTACTAATAAAAAACCTAGTTAAGTTATTTGAACAAGAATTCTACTAGGAATAAATTTAGAATTAAATTTGAGCAAGCAATTTACTAATAAAAAATCTAGTTAAGTTATTTGACAAGAATTCTACTAGGAATGAATTTAGAATTAAATTTTAAGCAAGAAATTTACTAATAAAAAACCTAGTTTAGTTATTTGAACAAGAATTCTACTAGGAATGAATTTAGAATTAAATTTTAAGCAAGAAATTTACTAATAAAAACCTAGTTAAGTTATTTGAACAAGAATTCTACTAGGAATGAATTTAGAATCAAATTTTAAGCAAGAAATTTACTAATAAAAAACAGTTAAGTTATTTGAACAAGAATTCTACTAGGAATGAATTTAGAATTAAATTTTAAGCAAGAAATTTAATAAAAAACCTAGTTAAGTTATTTGAACAAGAATTCTACTAGGAATGAATTTAGAATTAAATTTTAAGCAAGAAATTTACTAATAAAAAACCTAGTTAAGTTATTTGAACAAGAATTCTACTAGGAATGAATTTAGAATTAAATTTTAAGCAAGAAATTTACTAATAAAAAACTAGTTAAGTTATTTGAACAAGAATTCTACTAGGAATGAATTTAGAATAAAATTTTGAGGAAGCAATTTACTAATAAAAAACCTAGTTAAGTTATTTGAACAAGAATTCTACTAGGAATGAATTTAGAATTAAATTTTCAGCAAGAAATTTACTAATAAAAAACCTAGTTAATTTATTTGAACAAGAATTCTACTAGGAATGAATTTAGAATAAAATTTTGAGGAAGCAATTTACTAATAAAAAACCTAGTTAAGTTATTTGAAAAGAATTCTACTAGGAATGAATTTAGAATTAAATTTTAAGCAAGAAATTTACTAATAAAAAACCTAGTTAAGTTATTTGAACAAGAATTCTACTAGGAATGAATTTCGAATTAAATTTTAACAAGAAATTTACTAATAAAAAACCTAGTTAAGTTATTTGAACAAGAATTCTACTAGGAATAAATTTAGAATTAAATTTTGAGCAAGCAATTTACTAATAAAAAACCTAGTTAAATTATTTGACCAAGAATTCTACTAGGAATGAATTTAGAATTAAATTTTAAGCAAGAAATTTACTAATAAAAAACCTAGTTTAGTTATTTGAACAAGAATTCTACTAGGAATGAATTTAGAATTAAATTTTAAGCAAGAAATTTACTAATAAAAAACCTAGTTAAGTTATTTGAACAAGAATTCTACTAGGAATGAATTTAGAATCAAATTTTAAGCAAGAAATTTACTAATAAAAAACAAGTTAAGTTATTTGAACAAGAATTCTACTAGGAATGAATTTAGAATTAAATTTTAAGCAAGAAATTTGTTAATAAAAAACCTAGTTAAGTTATTTGAACAAGAATTCTACAAGGAATGAATTTAGAATTAAAATTTAAGCAAGAAATTACTAATAAAAAACCTAATTAAGTTATTTGAACAAGAATCTACTAGGAATGAATTTAGGATTAAATTTTAAGCAAGAAATTTTAATAAAAAACCTAGTTAAGTTATTTGAACAAGAATTCTACTAGGAATGAATTTAGAATAAAATTTTGAAAGCAATTTACTAATAAAAAACCTAGTTAAGTTATTTGAACAAGAATTCTACTAGGAATGAATTTAGAATTAAATTTTAAGCAAGAAATTTACTAATAAAAAACCTAGTTAAGTTATTTGAACAAGAATTCTACAAGGAATGAATTTCGAATTAAATTTTAACAAGAAATTTACTAATAAAAAACCTAGTTAAGTTATTTGAACAAGAATTCTACTAGGAATGAATTTAGAATTAAATTTAAGCAAGAAATTACTAATAAAAAACCTAATTAAGTTATTTGAACAAGAATCTACTAGGAATGAATTTAGGATTAAATTTTAAGCAAGAAATTTGTAATAAAAAACCTAGTTAAGTTATTTGAACAAGAATTCTACTAGGAATGAATTTAGAATTAAATTTTAAGCAAGAAATTTACTAATAAAAAACCTAGTTAAGTTATTTGAACAAGAATTCTACTAGGAATGAATTTAGAATTAAATTTCAAGCAAGAAATTTACTAATAAAAAACTAGTTAAGTTATTTGAACAAGAATTCTACTAGGAATGAATTTAGAATAAAATTTTGAGGAAGCAAATTTACTAATAAAAAACCTAGTTAAGTTATTTGAACAAGAATTCTACTAGGAATGAATTTAGAATTAAATTTTAAGCAAGAAATTTACTAATAAAAAACCTAGTTAAGTTATTTGAACAAGAATTCTACTAGGAATGAATTTCGAATTAAATTTTAACCAATTTACTAATAAAAAACCTAGTTAAGTTATTTGAACGAGAATTCTACTAGGAATAAATTTAGAATTAAATTTTGAGCAAGCAATTTACTAATAAAAAACCTAGTTAAGTTATTTGACAAGAATTCTACTAGGAATGAATTTAGAATTAAATTTTAAGCAAGAAATTTACTAATAAAAAACCTAGTTAGTTATTTGAACAAGAATTCTACTAGGAATGAATTTAGAATTAAATTTTAAGCAAGAAATTTACTAATAAAAAACCTAGTTAAGTTATTTGAACAAGAATTCTACTAGGAATGAATTTAGAATAAATTTTAAGCAAGAAATTTACTAATAAAAAACAAGTTAAGTTATTTGAACAAGAATTCTACTAGGAATGAATTTAGAATTAAATTTTAAGCAAGAAATTTGTAATAAAAAACCTAGTTAAGTTATTTGAACAAG
The DNA here is from genome assembly GCA_028641055.1 of Alopecurus myosuroides. Lineage (NCBI taxonomy): Eukaryota > Viridiplantae > Streptophyta > Magnoliopsida > Poales > Poaceae > Alopecurus > Alopecurus myosuroides. The sequence goes on along the minus strand of JAPCYS010003746.1, from coordinate 577 downwards.
AATTCTACTAGGAATGAATTTAGAATTAAAATTTAAGCAAGAAACTTACTAATAAAAAACCTAATTAAGTTATTTGAACAAGAATCTACTAGGAATGAATTTAGATTAAATTTTAAGCAAGAAATTAATAAAAAACCTAGTTAAGTTATTTGAACAAGAATTCTACTAGGAATGAATTTAGAATAAATTTTGAGGAAGCAATTTACTAATAAAAAACCTAGTTAAGTTATTTGAACAAGAATTCTACTAGGAATGAATTTAGAATTAAATTTTAAGCAAGAAATTTACTAATAAAAAACCTAGTTAAGTTATTTGAACAAGAATTCTACTAGGAATGAATTTCGAATTAAATTTTAACAAGAAATTTACTAATAAAAAACCTAGTTAAGTTATTTGAACAAGAATTCTACTAGGAATAATTTAGAATTAAATTTTGAGCAAGAAATTTACTAATAAAAAACCTAGTTAAGTTATTTGACAAGAATTCTACTAGGAATGAATTTAGAATTAAATTTTAAGCAAGAAATTTACTAATAAAAAACCTAGTTAAGTTATTTGAACAAGAATTCTACTAGGA